>MU118067.1:79524-93042 GCA_014904855.1 Thelephora ganbajun
CGAACGGTTGACTACGTGGGTTGAACTGGTGGTGCTTATGCCAGACGATGCACTTACCAGACCCTCAACCGCTGCAGGACTGTGGCCGAGATTCAGAGAAAGATCGTCAAACAGGGTAAACGAAAGACGGTCTCCCGACTCCTCCACGCGAAGAATGACAAGGACACGATTGCCACCTGGAGGTCGGATCTCAATAGATTCCTTCATGTCTTCAATGTATGTTCAGTCAGTTCTGTTTGGCAATCGCTAATGGTCCCCGTTCAGACCGAGCTTGCAATCAATACCCACATGATGGTTGCGGACCTCCATCGTAACGCGCTGATAGGTCAGGGAGATACTGACGGCCAACACCGCTCGGTAGGTGCGACTTTCTGTCTATCAACAACGGACTGCTCACCATGCCCTAGACTTAAGCCAGGTCAGCTATCTCGGATGCCATGGGGTCCACGGTCTTACTTCTACGTAGCATCCCTCCTGGAGAATTGCCTCCCCCGCCGCCAAGGGCCTGTTTTGGACGTGAAGAATTGATCGAGAAGGTCATCGGTCTTGCACAAAATCTCACACCTATTGCTCTCATCGGTGTTGGGGGAATCGGAAAGACGTCCATCGCTCTGACCGTCCTCCACGACAATCGCATCAGGGAACGGTTTGGCGACAATCGTCGGTTCATCCGTTGCGATCAGTTCCCCGTCTCGCGTCCTCACTTCCTCAGCCGGCTTTCCACCGTCATTGGCGCGGGCATTGAAAATCCCGAGGATTTGGCTCCTCTGCGACCGTTTTTATCTTCGAAAGAGATGTTCATCGTCCTGGACAAAGCGGAGTCCGTTCTCGACCCAGAGGGGGCAAACTTTCAGGAGGTAGACGCTGTGGTGGAAGGACTGAGTCAGATCAGCAACATCTGTCTTTGCATCACCTCCCGCATCCCCACTGTTGCTCCCGACTGCAAGAGTCTGGAGATTCCAACATTGTCGACGGAGGCCGCGCGAGACACGTTCCACCGCATTTACGAGAACGACGAACAGTCCGATCTAATCAACAACATCCTGAGACAGCTGGACTTCCACCCACTGTCAGTCACGTTGCTCGCCACGGTCGCACATCAGAACAAGTGGGACACCAACCGACTGGCCGAAGAATGGGAGAGGCAGCGAACAGGCGTGCTCCACGCGCAGCACAACAAGAGCCTCGCTGCCGCTATCGAACTTTCGTTCGCTTCACCGACGTTCCTCGAACTTGAACCCGACGCTCGTGACCTGCTTGGTGTCATCGCCTTCTTCCCTCAAGGTGTCGACGAGAACAACTTCAGCTGGTTATTTCCCACCATCTCCGACAAAAGGAAAATCTTTGACAAATTCTGCCTTCTTTCTCTGACGTACCGAAGCAGCGGCTTCGTCACGATGTTGGCACCACTCCGAGACTACCTTTGCCCAAAAAGCCCGGGATTCTCTCCACTCCTCCACACGGCCAAGAACAATTACTTCCGCAAATTGTCGGTTGAAGTTGATCCTAGTGAGCCTGGGTTCGAAGAGGCTCGGTGGATCGTATCAGAGGACGTGAATGTCGAGCACCTGCTGGACGTCTTCACATCTGTTGACGCAAGCTCGAACGATGTCTGGACAGCTTGTGCCTATTTCATGAGACACCTCTATTGGCACAAAGGGCGGTTGGTTGTTCTAGGGCCAAAGATCGAAGGACTCCCAGATAACCATCCCTCCAAGCCAGAATGCTTGTTCCAGCTCTCACTGTTGTTTGAGTCGGTTGGGAATTTTACGGAGGACAAACGGCTCCTTATTCACACCTTGAAGCTCCGGAGGGAGTGGGGGGATGAACTTGATGTCGCTGAAACATTAAGGTTCCTATCCACCGTAAACTGGCAGCTGAACCTCCCCAAGGAAGGGATACCACAGGCAAAAGAAGCGTTGGAGATCTATGGACGACACAATTAACGGCGTGCGCAAGATAAGGAGGGAAAACTGGATGATAATATTCGAGGTAGATACTGGGGTTTATATACTCCTACGTAGGTGACCGTGTATGAGGTACATAACAAAGAACTAAGATACTCGATTGTCTTAGATAAACATGGTCGGGCGTGCTACTTTGTTTGCCATGCAGGAGGCTAGCCATGCAGGTGATCGACCATGGAACTGATGAGGCCGTCACACGGCGTCGGGGATTTCCAACAACAATGGCATATGTGGACAAGCAGAATCTTTACGAACACTCGCTCAGTTGTTGAATAGCGACCAGCAACTCGACGCCGCGGAAACAGCTGCATCTCGAGCAATCAACCTCCTCTCAAACATTAACGACGATTTTGGCATCTGCCAATGTCACCGTGCCCTTGGCGACATATGTCAATCCAAGGGCGAGACAGAGAAGGCCATCGACCACTTTGAGACGGCCCTTGGGATTGCATCTCCTTCCAACTGGGACACCCAGCTGTTTGGGATTCATTACTCCCTCGCACAGCTGTTTTTCGATCAAGACAGGTTCAACGACGCACACGTTCACATCGAGCAGGCCAAGTCGTACACGGTCAACAACCCACACTATCTGGGTCGCGCAATGGAGCTGCAGGCTCAGGTTTGGTATCAAGAGACCAGGCTCGAAGATGCAAAGTCTGAGGCTTTGCGCGCTGCCGATGTTTACGAGAGACTCGGGGCTGCGGAAGATCTAGAGGGCTGCAGAGTGCTCCTTTGGGGTATCGAAGAGAAAATGAAAAAGCTAGCTACCTCTGATGAGTCGGATTCCAACGGTGAGCTCTTTGAAACGGGGGCCACTTTCTACATCTATTAACTGACCACTCTCAGTTTGGGGTACCGGGCGCCATCTCATAGGTCTATTCAGACGTGTCCTCCCACGAAGAACCGATCCAGCGTCTGGTCGGATGTCCCATTCCTGAATGTAACATCCCTCATTATTGCTACTACCCTCTATCTCCCTCCTTTTTCCCGAGGACGTTTTCTATTGTACTGGTTGACCTCCTGTAATCATGCATTGTCCTGTGTTTTGTTCCATTGGTTGTCGCTAATGCCGCTTGATCTGTACCCTGCGTCGTCTAGATCCCCGTCTTTCATGTTGTATTTTTTTTCTTTTGCTTTTGTGTCGCAGAGTGCCCGTGATTTTCAGACGTTTGGTTTGCTGATGTGACGGTGAACATTCTTGTTGGTAGCCCCAGACCAGAATCCGATATCCATCCCCCGAGCTTTTCATAAACGGCGGCAGCATGCAAAGTCTTTGCGTGGAGAACCAACTAAGTAATTGTAAGGGGTCCAAGCATCGTGTTATTCTCGGTAAGATCACGGTGGCCGCGCTCACCATTCACCCTGACGCGAACAATATCAAATGTGATGGAGGCTGCTCATCCTCAGGCCTCAGGGTCCTACATCTCTGCCCTGTACACACCAGCGCGCTGAAGCGGTCGTGGCCCTACCAATGGACGTGTCCTGAATCCTGCCTAGAAGCGCTTAACGAGGGTTCCCCAAAGATCGGGGGTCAGCGACAGAGGGTCGGAAAACCCTTGTCGCATCTCGTTAAAATAAGGCGCTGAAACGTATTCAGGGCGAGGCGACACACGACGCTGCGCGCAGCCTCCGTACCCAAAGGTAGACGAAGGGGAGGCCGCGAATATAATCACACGTATCAAACACGGTGCCATGGCATCTACCCACAGTTGACGGAAGAGGAACAATCACAGCTCAAGGAGTTCAGGAGGCAGGCCTGAGAAGTCGTTACTGTGGGCCTATTGACAGCCAATTAATTCACCAAATCGACATGCTGTCAGAGGTTGCACGCTCCATTTTTCCCTCCATCATTGAAATGGAAAACCGTCTCTATTGATATCAAGCCACCGCCCCTCTCAACGTCGTTGGGACCCCTTGAGATGCTCCCTCACAACCTTGTGGACTTCCACATACCCTCGGAACTCTTATCTCGAGCTCTTCTTCATTTGCTTCTCGATTGAAACCTATATCGCATACAGTGTGGGGACTCTATACGGAGTTCACGAACCGGGTCATTTCACAGTTGTGAATCTCAGCAACTGGATCCCGCTTGAGCTTACTTCGTCGTTCGAGATGCTAAATGCAATCGGACGCCACCGAGGAAAACATCCACAGGGTCAAAAAAAGGCACGACGCTCCTGAATAATTGTTGGACCGACAAAAGCCTCATGACGCAAGGAATCATTAATCATCCGCGCGAGCCTGGAGTTATGGTGGCAGGTGGCATTCGACCACATTGAAGGATAGACCATCGGGCAGACATGCAATATGTTCCTTCTAAATAACCCAAGTAAACCTGCTACGTGAACCGCGTCGAATACCCGGGAGTATCACCCACCGCACTACAAAGAAAGAGATGGAGAGACCGCGAATTCACTTTGCAACGTCAACACAGCTGCCGCTTGAGCATCCTCCATCACCTTCTTCAACGACTCTGGGTCCTCGAACCCACTCGGGTTCTCGACCAACGATGCAAGTATGGACGCGACGAGAGTATCCCCAGCTCCTGTAACGTTGACGATCGACCCTGGTGGGAGGTGATTCGCAGGGAAATGCTGTAACAAAACGATATCCCCGTTTCCACTTCCGCTGGATACGATGT
The DNA here is from genome assembly GCA_014904855.1 of Thelephora ganbajun. NCBI lineage: Eukaryota > Fungi > Basidiomycota > Agaricomycetes > Thelephorales > Thelephoraceae > Thelephora > Thelephora ganbajun. The sequence continues at coordinate 84,133 of MU118067.1, forward strand.
ACCGTTCGTGAACATTGCTCCTCTCGGACGCCCATTTGGTCTGGGGTGAAACCCGCATGGCGATTATGACCCCCCGCTCACCGCATTTAATAACCAAGTGCCGGAAGAACGGAAGAAGGTTGATGGCCATCTGAGCTATTCCTTCCTCTGTGAGGAATGAAAGAGTACCCATCGTTTTCGAGTGAGGGGAAGCGGGTAATCTCGCCAAATGGTCCAGCTCCATTCGGAACTGAGAACTGAGACCGAAGGAGTCGAGAGCCTTCCACCACATCGGGGAGCTAGTGAGATCTACACTGTCGGATTTGGTCTCTCGCCAGAGTTCCTTGAGTTCGAGAATGTTGGGAGAGGCAAAAGCGATTGGGGCGCTTGCAGAGTTTGGTCTGGATGAGAGGGAAGCGGCAATCGAGGGGATGATCCTTGTCGACTTCAGTACGGAGGTTGGTTCGAAGAAAACTGCCCCAGATGCGGTTAGCTTCGTCGCAAGAACGGGGTGGGATCTATCATACTAGGTTTACCGTGCCTGTTGCAGTGCGACACGATATCTGTGATCGTCGAAGCCTTCAGATTACCGTCTATCGCCACCAGGTTCGGGTTGTACTGGTTCAACTGTTCGACAACCTACGCGGACACGATGGTTGGTACGGTACAACTGTGAAAGGGAGAAGTCTTACAGCCTCTCCCTCCAGCGACTCGATAATATCCATATCAGCCACGCCGGTGGTGAGTCCTCCTTCGGTATCCAACACCATATTACACACTGCGGATGCCTTTCCAGGGTTTGAGATCAAGCCATCTGTTCGCACACCTATCCGCGAGAGCCCATCTCGCAAAACTCCGCCCATGATATCCTCCCCGACAAGCGATACTAACACAGGAGCCTGAGAACCAGATTTCTTGGACAGAATACGATACGTCGCTTCCGCAATGTTTCTACCCACGCCCCCGGGTGAGAGGGATACCGAACCCGGCGTTGTCGAGTGCAAGGAATGATTTGTTCCCATGCCGGGCTGCCTACGTGCTCTGGATGTAATATCCATCGCAGCTGAACCGACGATGACCAAAGGAGAGGGAGGCCTGGATTGATATGAATGCTTAGACAGGTCAGTGATACGTTGCGATGGAATAGCAGAGGTCCTGTTCATTTGCTGATGCTTTACTGTGACAGGATACTTTTGGGATTGGTTCTAAACCTGATTTAAATTCAGAAGAAATCGCTTACGAGTTTTCCATCAGCTTCGGCTGCTCGCTCAGTTGTGAGCTTCGCGTACGAGGCAGCAATTTGCCCACCTGAAAGTACGAAGTTACGCACACTCCATAGAAGCGTAAATCAGTGGTGTACCGATCAATGAAGTGTTCTCAATGAGTGCTACATCTGGGGAAACGTGATAGGCAAGGATTTTAATGTGGCACGGACGCAATCACGTACTGCTTGGGAGTGATTTTCCACCAGAGAGTTGGCCAACTCGTTTCAGGATCCACGGGGTTACTTCCTTCCCGTGTTTGTTCATCCCATTTTCTTCTGCCTCTTGCACGGCGATCTCGACAGCTTTCTGGATGGTTTCACCGATGGCGTGATACTTTTCTGGAATTGGCGCTGCGAAAAGAACACCGTTCTTCATTCCAAGCTGCTCCTGCACACCTACAACACTTCGAGATTAGTCAAAGTTGCATACGACCGTCGTCACAAACGCGTACTCATGATTCTTGCGGCGTCCATGGGATTATCCACTCTCCAAGGACTCTGGTACATAAAAAAATCAATCGACCGCGTGATAAACGATGGGGTTCACACCTACCCTGAAGCCGCTCTTGGGACTATAGAACGCAGGGAAGTCGTCGGTCTGACCATAAGTAACAACTGGCACACCCAATGTTTCCTTCGTTTGCCGATTAGTTCAGTACCCAATCTTCGTGACTTATGGGACTGACAAGATATTCTAGTGTCCTACATTCGTTTCGCCTGAGATCGAGAGCCATTCGAGTGAACCCAGGATACTAACCTCCCTATATCGAGAATAGACTTAACTCCTGCAGAAACAAGCGCGACAGGACACCTCGTTAACTCGGGCAGATCTGCGGAGATATCCAAGGCTAATGGAGGGAATCAGTCCGAGCGTTGAGAAATGCGGATGGGCAACTTACTGTTTTGACCCGCACGATGAACACCTCCCAGGCTAAGAATATATGAGATGTAAGTGTCGTATATGCGCCTCGGTTGAGGTGAACGATGTACCCTCCCGTCGCGAAGACCTATGGAAAGTCAGACTCAGACTTGGTGCGGAGAACGTAGAGTTGGACCACACCTTGATGTCCGCGAGTGCGGCAAAAACAAGGGTAGCACTGCAAGTGGTTCCACCATCTCTCTTGAGTGCAATAGCGGCCCCGATATCTCTCCTTGAAAGCTTCACAGGTTTATTCTTGCATTCTGCCAACCGTTCGAGTTCGTGTGGCTCGAGTCCAATTTTGACACGTCCCCCAATAAGACCGATGGTAGCTGGTGTGCTTCCGGATGCCCTGACGTTCCGTTCGACGGACTTGGCCGTTTCCAGATTGACCGGATAGGGCATACCATGGGTTATGATAGTGGATTCAAGAGCAACGACCGGCTTCCGCGCATACAGCGCCTCCGCGACTTCGGGGTGAATGTCTATGAGAGCATTATTCTTGAGAGCTGTGGTAAAGGAAGAAAGACCGCGTTTCGAGGTGCGGCTAAGCATGAATCTGGCGAAGGAGGTCACGGTCGATGAGCTGAAGGAAACCGATCACCTGGCGCAGTTATCCACACTCGACGTTTGCAGATGATGCTGCCTCGTTCCCGCTAAACCGGCCAGCGACGACGACGACAGCGACGACAGACGACACAGCATCCGGCAATGGCTCTGGGTTTGCGGTTTCTTTGGTCTGCATTGTCTGGAATCGCAGGGTATTTTCTTCACTTTCTACCAGCGCATCCAACGCATCTGACCGGCAAACAGGGCGTCCACGATTATTCAAATCTTGCTCTTCTTACCCTTGACACTCGTAACATTGTCGACAAACGCATTCCTGCTCCTTTCGCTCTTGTATCTAATCCACTCGCTTATTCATGGAAGTCTGCTCTTGTTCTGGGGGAATCCAGCGCTACCGTTCCTACAAACTCCGACCCATATCTTCCTTCTCTTGGTCTCCTTCAACCTCCTCTCGCAAGAGCTAAGCCCATGGCTGACGTTGGCGGCGGATTGGTGGGGAAAGATCCTCCGATTTTCGAGTCCTGGATTCATTATCATCGAATGCCTGTCAAGCTTGGTCGTCACGCAGCAGCTGGGGCGGGTAGGGAAGAACTTGGTTGAGGAGCGTGAAGGTGTTCAATTTGGTTTGTTAATCGCGTCTGCGGTTGCGTACGTTGCTTCCGCGGTGTCAATTGTTTGGGTGAGCGGGTCGCGATTCTGATTAGGACCTACTCTCTAAAGGATACGTGCGTCAATAGTCATACCCCACTGCAGCCGATAGCCCATTAACGTCAACACTTTTGGGCGTGGCACTCACCGCCTTCGTTTTCTTGACATTCATTGGGTTCGGTCTCCGGCGCACCAACATCATTGAATCTTCAGGGTTGGCTCTGTTCCTGGCCTACGATTTCTGGCTTTGCGGTTTTGACTCTGAATCATTCACAAACCCGTCCTCTGCATAGTGAGTCCCACCCTCCCGAAGACTGAGAGGGCTCCTCACTCGCTTCTAGTACCGCTCCACCGTTGCTGGGGAACATCAGAATCTTACCTTCCATCCAGAATCTGATCAATTTTATTACAAATACGCTTCCCAAACCAGTGCTTGTTGCACTTGTATATCGACTCGTCATCCTCAACCTGGCCTTTCAAATCCTTCCCACAATCGGGGCAGATAGCTGGGAGACAGAGGTCGGCGTTGATGATAGTTGGGGAGACCGTCCGACGTCTGCGTTAGCGCATCTACTATTGACGTATCGACAATCCATCATGATCATGGTGTATTCACATCTTTTGTGTGCGTTTCCATTGTCACGTTTGGCGTGGCCTCATGCGATTCTGACTACGCCACTTGATTACAGTGTTGGACTACTCTTCACACGTTTGGTGGAGATGGATGAGCGTCTTCTTCACTCTATTCTTGTGGGCCGTAGAGCTGACCGTCAGTGATGATAGTGAAGACTCGCTAAAGGTAGAGTAATCGTGATTCTTAGTGAATTACTGGTGAGCAACAAATTGGATAATTCTACGCTCGGTTGGACTGCGGGTGTTGATTGGTGACCATAGCCTACGCCCACCCCTGTTCGATATCAAATCCGTCCTTGTCGTAATGTTAATTGCGGACTCTCACACGAAATCGCGAAATGACTGTGCTCTAAGTTGTGACAATCCAGTTCAATCGAACACCCCGAGGTGGAGTAAGACCACTGGATCCGATTCGAGCCCAGAGCTCACAAAGATGAAATTGTCATTATGGAACCTTTGCTGGTGAGTTCCATGCTACCGTAAAATTCCTCTCATCCAATCGTAGACGAGTCCTAGCAGCCGCCACGTGTTCGGCACGCGTCCGCCTGACATGTCCATAACTAACTGCAATCAAGATTATTGCGCGCGAGATGCCAATGTCATAGTATGTATGCTCCCACGTTGACGTCGCCCAAACCACCCTGCGGTGAATCCCTCGCGAACTTCGTGGTTGCCCATACGCTTTCATTCCGCCGTCCTCGATATTCGCCTTCAACTGAATAGAGTCTGGGCTGGTTATGATTACCCATTCCTCTGACAATCACTTCCGTATGGAAAAGGTATCCGTTGACACACCGTAGAACTTCGGTGTATTCTAGATGATCGGAGGCCGCTACGGATCAGCATTTTCTGAATGCGACCTCCCTCGTTTTGCTAGTCCAGGACGGCGTTACAGGGGGAATTCAGGGCAATCAATTGTGGAAACCCAGCCCGGCAAAGCTTAACATGTGGCCTGAAATATAGGAGGTGCAGGTTACGGCATGGGCGTCGTGCCTCCGGCAGAGTTCGCTTTTATTGGGGCCCTCCTCACCTTCCGTTTCGCGTTTCCTCCCTTTCACCTCCCTGCTCACGGCCCACAGTAAAACCTACCACAATGCGCTCCTTGCTTCTAGTGCTGATAGCTCTCCCACTCGCATCATTCGCTCTTGTAATCAACCGTAACGGTGAAGCAGAAAACCCCCCCAACAACAACGGAACAACATCGAATCAGTATTGGATTCAGCATAAATACGAAGGCGACACGTTCTTTGAGTATGCGGAGACTATATTTTTCTTATTCTCCCCGCTGAGTTATTCCAATAGTGAATGGGATTTCTTCTCCGGTCCTGATCCCACCCATGGAAATGTGGCTTACCAGACCAGGGAAAACTCCGGCGATCTAGCGTATGTGGACGGAGATGGTGGCGCTGTCTTGAGGGTGGATAACAAAGGCGGCATTCCCGCTGGTGGTCAACGCAGATCGTAAGTTGCTTTGGACCCACATGGTTGATCGAACGCACTGGATCCATCACTCCACCTTCCGGATAGCGTTCGTATAAGCAGCAAAGCCACATACAACAGTGGCCTCTTCATCGCTGAATTCAGCAAGCTTGCTTATGGGCCTTCTGTATGGCCCGCCATTTGGGGTGAGCACCTGAGCACCCTCGATTTCGTGCGCGAGGAATTTGGCATTAATTCGTCATTTCCCCAGCCGTCGGGTATTGTTTTAATTTTATTTCAGTTTATGAGACGGGGTACTGATCAAGTGCTAGTCCTTCGTGGCCAGAGGGAGGGGAGGTACATTTTATTACGGTCTGGCCTCCGGCCCCGCTGATCTCTGGTCCGACCTTTTCGATAGGTCGACATCATCGAGTACATCAACACTGATCGGTCCAACCAATACACCCTCCACACTGGGAGTCAGGCTATATGCAGGTTGGACCCTGGAGCAAACTTCAGTGGAAATCATCTTGGCACCGAGTGCAGAAGCGGAGCCGGAAACAACGCTGGATGCGCCGTTAAAGACTTTGATGGAAGCGCTGGTGCGCCCTTCAACGCCGGCGGAGGGGGTGTATTCATTATGCTCTGGGATAAAACGCAGATAACCTTCTGGAGGTTCGCGCGTGCAGAGATCCCTCAGGATATTCGCGACGGATACCCCAACCCGGATAGTTGGGGAACCCCCATCGCCCGTTTGACTGACCAGTCTTGTGACATTCAAAACGCATTCCGGGATATGCAGTGTACGTCCTATCCGTTTCGTTCCCTCGATTACGAGGTTGAACATTCTCTTCTTCCTTCCTTTTCCCTAGTGGTTATTAACATCACAATTTGTGGTGATTGGGCTGGATCTGCTTATAACAACGGCGGGTTTCCAGGAACTTGCGCGGACGCCGTTGCAGACTCGTCCAACTACGATAGTGCGACTTTCCTCCCCTCTTCACGATTACCGCTCGCTCAAACCTCCTTCGTAGACGCTTTGATCAAGATCAACAGCATCTGTGTCTACCAGAAATCCTAGACTCCACTCCATTCCCCCTCGGTATTTATTTCTACAACATTCCGAAGACCCATGAGAACAATACGTACGACAACTCACTCGTTTCAACCACAGGTCAGACAGGTCTTTCCATTACCTAAACTTCTGGATGTATTGCATGCGTTGCCTCCTCGTGCGTGCATAATGTGCCACGTTGTTATTTGTCCATTCGCTGGTGTAAATACAGCCCGCCTTGGATGGGGGGACGATCTTACTATCATTTATACGGTGTTTCATGATACAGGCTGGAATTCTTTGATTTATGGGAGGGACATCCGTGCTGTGATCAACCAGACGTAGTCTCGTGAACAGAGAAAACCTGGAGATTCACTCGCACTGAGGCATACTCTTCATAGGGGGCAATATTGGACAAGGCCGACCGTCCGCCAACCAAGTCGGCGTGGCCCGGCCATTCCAAAACCTGAGGCATGTGGCCTGATGTTTCAGGGGGAAACATTATCCGCAGGCAGCAACAACTTAAACGGGTGATCGTTGCTCATCGGCTCGTCAACGATGCGGAAACTCCTGTGGGACAGCGACTGGCGTTGCTCAATCAGAGTTCTACCTCATCTGCAGGGAGCGGTCAAGGTAAGCAACTCCATAGGTATTGTGGCATTGCTCAACAAACCGACCAAAAACCCAGGCGGCCTACGGGATATAACGCGAATATGGTGCATGAGACAAGGAGATAGTCAGCTCGGGATGCAGATCGACGACGGGCAACGGGACAACGAATACGAACGAATGCGTGAGTAGAGGAGGTCGATAGAGGGAGGGGTAGGGATAGTGGTTGTATCAAAGAACATCGCGGTATAACGGGGTAAGGGGGCGAGACGTTGGTGACTTACGAGAGGATACACCTGAAGAAACCGAGATGTCATCATCCGGATTCAGTGACCTCGTCTGAACGCGAAGAATTAATAAATGTAACAAGTAGTACTTTTTGGAGGAACTGACCATGATTTTTGGAACCAGCAGGCTCCAAAGAGGCGACCGGGCTGTTGATTTTCTCCTCGATCAAGTGGAGGAGTTGTCTGTAGAACTCTAGACTGCTCGCAAGCCCGAGGTTCTCAAAGATCTCAATCGCGCGCAAAACCTCGGATGATGCCTCTCTGAGCCTGTGTTGTTGGTACCAAGAGATAGCCTGCAGATACACTGCGCGATCAAAGTTGCATGCGTTATTGACCGCGTGCATCTTGGCTCGTTCAGTATGGGCGTATGCGTCGTCGAATCCGTCTCCGCCGTAAAACAGCTTCGCCAAGGAGTAGTGAGTCCAAAGCAACTCATCGTGCCATTTGAAAGTTTCAAATGGCGAAGACAAAATTCCGAGGGCTGCCTCGAGATAATCAATGACCTTCTCTCTCTCGCCCTCGGAATGGTATATATCGCCGGGAATGCGATGAGATCCACAGGCCAGAAGTCGGTTGCCTTTCTCCGGGGGAGATTGATCGCCTGGGACACGGCTCCTTCTGCAGCTTCGAGTCGTCCATCTGAATGCAACAACCAGGCGAGGGTGACCAAACAATCTGCTTGGTCCACTGTGTCACCGAGCTGTTCAAGAATTCCCAATGCTTCTGTCGCTTGTTGAATCTCCCCCTCGCGGAGGCCCAGTAGCCGGTTTGCATCAGATAGGTACCTCAATACCCGAGCGACCTGACGGTCGCCCCCTTGCTCCCTCTGGAACTTTAAGGTCCGAGAAGAGAGTCGTCTGGGTTCCACGTGATTCCCAACCGAACGAAATAAACGCGCGAGCTCGGGCAAGCATTCGGGCTTGGAGCGGCGAATCGGCGGTGGTCTGGGAGCCCTTCGACCCTCGACTTCAGCACGGTGAACCGATTTTTGTGCCAAAGGAGGTGCCTCATGAAATCGGCGCAGGTGTCCCATAAATTTTCCGAGTTTACATCGAACAGGCCCTCGACATTTACATCCTCCGATATGATCCATTGCGTTTCCACGGACCCGGGCCCATTGGGGTCGGGTTTGGCTGAAATCCGGTTGAAGTAACATTCCTTGACCACGCAAAGAAGTGGAGACGACTTGGGCTCCTTAGGACAAAGGTAATCTTGGAGTGGTTCCAGCATCGTGACGAAACCGCTGTTCCGATACATTAGAGAAAGAAGACAAAACTCGTCGAAAACGTTTGTTCCGTTGGAGACGGCGGGAAACAGCCAGTTGAGATTGTCCTCACCCACACCTTGAGGGAAGAGGGCGGTAACTCCCAGGAGGTCGCGAGGGTCGGAGCCAAGTTCTTGGAACATGGGGGAGGCCAGTGAAAACTCAAGCGCTCGATATCAATCGTGGCAGCATCGAGTGGTTCGTCTGTTGCACAAGACCACTCTGAATGAGGCAGTCGTCAGGAAAAATTACTTTTGGCGACCAGCG
>MU118068.1:0-73475 GCA_014904855.1 Thelephora ganbajun
GGCCACCTCTGACACAGATGGGAGAAGGTTCGAGTCTGACGAAGTGAACTCGGTGAATCCCATTTGCTTGGGTATTTCAAGTACGTCCGCCGTACTCATTAGGAGTAACGGGCGAGAGGATGGAGGAGATAAGATTGGATTCAAAGACGTTGATCAATGTCATCATCAGTGCGATCGACTTGCGTTTGCATTTGTTTGCTCACGACTTGTAGATGGACTTTCCAGGAAGCCCCAGGATCTTGCTGACGTTTGCGTTTGAGTTCTTCTTAGTGGTGTGATATGACCCGAAACTCGCCCTGGCCATTGGGACGATGCTGGGCGAGAAAAATTCGGAAGATTCCACGATCGCGTCGGTGAACTTCCTGATTTCGACACCTGGGATGCTTCGTCGTTTGTTCCACCAGCGACGGTTTCCACACGCCCAACCTGTCCCGTCCTCCAAGTTTTCTTCCCTTTTGAAGATGCGACGGGGTTCCACTATCTACGACTTCGCTAGTGGTTTCCATGTATTGTTTAGCTGTTCCGTATTTTGAATGTGGCTGAGTCTCCTACGTCCATCCGACTACCAAACCATTCGAAAGCCTCAGTTTCGCTTCTCAGCCCTATGGCTTTTTCTTTTTTCAGGGCAACCCGAACCTCCGTTTGCACGAGGCGCGTCATGATCAAATCGCCACCCATCCCTATTAGGGTTCGGGTTCTTTCTCACAACTATACCCCGAGTTTCTACGATGGACACAGAATCCCAGCGACTAAGAGGGCGGGACGGTGCTCTCTCATTGGATGCGACTATGGAGGCCACGAATGCTGCCAGTGAGAGGTCTGGTATCGCATCAGCTAAGGCTGCATTTGACTCTGTCAGTGCCCTTCGGACGACGATTAGGGTACGTCCCCTCCTATCCTGCGACGGTGACCTTCAGGTTTATACTTATTCAGGACCCGACGGTCAACAAACAGGATTACATCGAACTTGAGTCATCCTGCAATGACATCTGTGAAGCCCTTGAACGGGGGATGAACGGGAGACAATTAGATGAGCTCAGTAAGCCCGTACTCGAAGCAATCGAACAGTTGACTACGTAAGTCGAGCCAGCGGTACACATGCCGAGCAATTCACTTACCGAGCCCTCAATCGCAGGACTATTGTCTCAATCCAGAAGAAGATCGTCAAGCAAGGCAAACGAAACGTGCTCTCTCAAACGCAAAGAAAGATAAAGAGTCCATTGTCACCTGGAGAATGGATCTCAACAGGTTCCTCCACGTCTTCAACGTATGTTCAATCAGTTCTGTTCGGGGATCGCTGAGAACCCCCCCGTCTAGACGGAGCTTATAATCGACACCCGGATGATGGTTGCGGATATGCATCGTAACGCGTTGACAGGTCAGGCAGGTACCGACGGTCAACCTCGCTCCGTAAGTGTGATTTTCGATCCATTGGCAGCAGAATACTCACCGTCCCCTAGACCCAACTCAGGTCAGCCATCTCGAATAATACCACGAGGACCACAGTCTTACTTTACATAGCATCCCCCCTGGAGAGTTGCCTCCGCCTCCGCCGGAGGCCTGTTTCGGACGTGACGAACTGATCGAGGAGGTCGTCAGTCTCGCAAGGAACCTCACACCCATCGCTCTCATCGGTGCCGGTGGAATTGGCAAGACGTCCATCGCTCTGGCTGTCCTCCATCACGATCGCATCAAGGAACGGTTTGGCGACAACCGGCGGTTCATCCGTTGCGACAAGTTCCCAGCTTCGCGTGCCAATTTTCTCGGTCGACTCTCCAAGGTCATTGGCGCAGGCATCAAAAACCCTGAGGATTTGACCAGTTTACGACCGTTCCTGTCCTCAAGGGAGATGATCCTATTCCTTGATAATGCCGAATCGATTCTGGACCCACAGGAGACGGATGCCCAGGAGATATATATGATGGTGAAGGAACTGAGTCGGTTCAGCAACATTTGCCTTGGTATCACCTCGCGCATCCGGACTGTCCCTCCACGCTGCAAGCGCCCAACTATCCCCACACTGTCAATGGAGTCTGCATGCGACATCTTCCACGGCATTTACGATAACGGCGGACGGTCGGATATCATCAGCGACCTTGTGGGGCGATTAGACTTCCATGCGCTTTCGATCACGCTACTCGCCACCGTCGCATCGCACAGCATGTGGGATTACAACCGATTGGCCAGGGAATGGGATGTACACCGCACGCAAGTCCTTCGCACAAACTACAACGAGAGCCTTGCAGCAACGATCGAACTCTCGCTTGCTTCACCGACATTCTGCAAACTTGGCCCCAGCGCCCGCGAGTTGCTTGGTGTTGTCGCCTTCTTCCCTCAAGGTGTCGACGAGAACCTTGACCGGTTATTTCCCACCATCTCCGACGAAAAGAGCATCTTTGACACATTCTGCCTTCTTTCTCTGACATATCGAAGTAACGGCTTTATCACGATGTTGGCACCACTCCGAGACTACCTTTCCCCAAAAAGTCCGGAATTCTCCCCACTCCTCCACATGACCAAGAAGCGTTACTTCCGCAAATTGTCGGTCGACATTAATTTTGGCGATCCTGGGTTCAAAGAGACGCGGTGGATCATGTCGGAGGATGCAAACGTCGAGCACCTGCTGGATGTCTTCACATCTGTTGACACAAGCTCGGATGGCGTTTGGCTAGCCTGTGCCAGATTCATGGAACACCTCTATGGGCACAAAAAACGACTGGTCGTACTAGGGCCGAAGATCGAAGGACTCCCGGATAACCATCCTTCCAAGCCGGAATGCTTGCTCCGGCTCTCGCTATTGTTCAGCTCAATTGGAAATCTCACAAAGTGCAAGCGACTCCTTATTCACACCTTGCAGCTCTGGAGGGAGCGGGGGAACGACCTGAAGGTCGCTCTTACATTGAGGCTCCTATCCTCTACAAACTTACGGCTGGGCCTCTACAAGGAAGGGATACCGCAGGCAAGAGAAGCGTCGGAAATCTACGAACGACGCGGTCGCAAATGGGGTCAAGGACGATGTTTGCGAGAGCTCGCTTGGTTGTTGAACGGTGATGAGCAACTCGATGCTGCAGAAACGGCTATATCCCGAGCGATTGATTGCCTCTCAAAAACCAACCAGTTTGACATCTGCCGATCTCACCATGTCCTTGGCGATATATGTCGATCCAGGGGCGAGACAGCGAAGGCCATGAACCACCTCGAGACAGCCCTTGGAATTGCATCTCATTCAAACTGGGATGAACACTTGTTTTGGATCTACGACTCCCTCGTGAAGCTGCTTTTCGATCAAGACAGGTTCGATGACGCACACGTTCACATTGAATGTGCCAAGTCGCTCGCGGTCAATCTCCCATACTATCTGGGTCGCGCGATGGAGCTACAGGCTCGGGCTTGGTATAAACAACATAGGTTCGAAGAAGCAAAGTCTGAGGCCTTGCGCGCTGCCGACGTTTATGAGAGGTTTGAGGCTGCGAAAGACATAGAGGACTGCAGGGCGCTCCTCCAGGATATTGGAGAGGGAATGAAGAAGTCAGCTACCTCTGGTGAATAAGATTTCAATGGTGAGCTCCTTGAAACGGCGCCACGTCCTACGCCTATTTACTCCACCCTCAGCTCGGAGTATTGGACGCCATCTCACGAGTCTATCCAGACGTGTCCTTCTGCAAATCAATCCTGTGCCCAGACAGAGGTCCAATTCCTGACCGTCATACTCCGTGTTATTGATTTTCCAAGATATTCTCCATCATACCACCGGCCGACTTCCCGTAACTACCGATCATTGTGTTTTGTTTTCTCGCTGCTTGTCATTGATCTGTTCTGTGCTGTCTAACTCACTGTCTTCCATGTTGTATTCGTTTCGCTTTTTGTGTGCATTGTAGACCGTCTGCAGTTCCTGAACGCTTTGTTTGTCAATGTGGTGGCTATCATTATTGACGGTAGTTCTGCCTAGCTTGCACCATGTGCTTTTGTGAAAGCATTATTCATGCGAGCTGAGGTTGGGTATCTCACAGTCCTCAATTGAGGAGCTAGGGCTCCGACGGCAGGGGTAGCTTGTCGTCGGAGCTTTCCAGGCCTCACCACATACGAATGGACAGATAATGTACAGATAAGAAGGGTATACTACAGACATAGCCCGTGAAAGTAGAGCACGAAGGCGTTGATATCTAATTGGTTCAGAGTCAAGGTCAGCCCACCGATCGTCCACGCACCTCATGGCGGCACATTGTACTACGCATTTACCCTGAGTTTCCTCGCTGAGCACTTGTATCCTGGATCCAGAAACCGCCGAGGCTCTGGCGACTTACACGATGCTAGCGAGAACCCCGCGCCGATGTACTGTTGTTCCTTTCACTGGTGACACTCTGTTCCTCTAACGCTCGATCTCGGTCAAGATCGTGCAGGAAAATCACGGAACGAAGGGTATGCAGGGTTGGGCAGACAATAAGTTGATATGTAGTGTCCAGCCCCACGTCTCCCCTGATCCATATTGGAACTTCCACAGATGTCGTACGGTCGACCCAGGAGGATCGTGCTAGATTCTGCGAACACTACCGTAAGGAGGCCGAGGAATACGACAAGGTATCCATGAAGAAATGCGGCGAAGATCTCAATACCACCCCGATGCTCGTGCGTCTGGAGGGCGATACAACGGACATGATACTTCTAACGTGAACGTCAGGCCGATCTGTTCTCCGCCATGGTCCCTGCATTCATTATCCAAGTCCAGTCCCAGCTCCACCAGACCAAAACCAAGAGACCGCCGCTCTCCCCCGTGTCCTCATTCACAAGATCGACAATACCACCTTTTGTAGTGACGTTCTCGCTTTACCACAGTGGGCTGGCCCTCCGCGAATGATCGTCCGCGTTCAAACCAATTCTGTACGCCAACCTTGCCGCCTCTCTCCTCTCGGTTCTTCTGGCGATGCTGGGAAAGCAATGGCTGAACCGATACGCTTCGATCGACATGCGAGGATCAGCCATTGAGCGTAGCCAGAACCGATAACGGAAGCTGGACGGGATCGTTGCGCGGTATTTCGACCATGTGATGGAATCGTCGCTGTTGATGTTGTAAGTCAGGCTATTGCTGTTGGGATTTGCACTATCCCGATATCTGCGGAGGATCAACACCACCGATACGTCCGTTGTGCTTGGTGTGACTTCTTCCGGTGTTCTGTTTTACCTTTTCATCGTTGTTGCGGGGCAGCTTCTGAAAGGCGTCCGTATCGAACCCCTGGGGCCAATGTCATTCGCCACGTCCCCGGTCCGTTTGGCTTGGCTTACGCTTTGTTCGTTGAATATCCATCCATTCATCCTGGATCTGCTGGGCGGCCTAAGTAGTCCTCCAACCCTTACATTACTCATCGTAGACGTCTTCCATCTCGGACAAGCAATGTTCCGGGCTTTTGTCGTCTTCGGTCGCGAGGCTCGTACCTGGTCGTTTGGCACATCTTCCGTCCCAGGCCAGGTGTTTTATGGCGAAGCAACAGAATTGGACTTCCGCTACTTTTTCCGGATGCTCCAAACGCGATTGGACGAAACCATCAATGTATCAACTCTCAACCTCCCCGGAATAACCCTCCCACTTTCCGGTCTCAACTCCTCGACCATTTCTGCAGTGGTTGTGGGCTGTTTCAATGCACTCAGTAGCTGCTTTGTTACCAGTGACGGCATTAAGGCAATGGTCACCCGCGGTTCAGAGCAGCTTGTAGTAATATCTGCCACATGTTTCATCCGCGCTTGTTGAGCACGGAGCCAACGCCCACCGTTATCCGAGATGTACACCAACATTGCAATAGGACATTTCAATACCATGTCGACTTGCGGGACGTCCCATTTTGCTCCAGCATAGCACTTCAGTCAGATTCGCCACGCGTTGGGTCTCCAGGGCGCTCTGCTCGAAGATGATAAAACTGATACAGATTTCGGGTTTCAGGATCACTTATCATGGGTTGATGCTAGTCGGGTTCCAATGCAAAAAAGCCGGGTAGGAGTGATTCGTCATATGGATTGCTTGTCTGACGTTGCGGATCAAGGATGGTGCATCGTTGGATAAGAACATGGGCCACAGGAAGATACAACGACGGCCCATCAAGCGACCCCGTGAATGTAAGCATAAGGGGACATGAGACTACTAAGCAGATGAGCAGACGATCCGTCGGGGGCGAGGACATTTGTTTCCTCGACCTCCCACTCTAGCCTATCGAAGAACTCGGTAGCGCCAGACATGTGGGCGACGCGAGCACATGTCGCATGAAGAGCAAGCAACTGGGGATCAGGGGGTGGAGCACCCTGGAGATCCGAACGGAACTCTACAGCAAGAGGGGCACCAGAACCGGACGTTTCGGGACGTGTAGAGATGCGGCGGATGTGTTGTTCAATTCTCGCGTTGGAAACACAGACCTTGTAGCGGTTGGGCTGTGGACGCACTTAGTCAACGCTAGCGGAAAGTCCCCAAATGGCGCACCTCGCCGGTACTTTCGAACCACAGGTTCAAGCGGCCGAGATCGGAATGGAGATCAAACTGCAGCGAGAGCAGATTCCAGATCTGGTGGACACCGTCAACTGTCTCAAGAGCCAGGGAAAGGTGTTCGAGTCCAAACTGCCTCAGGATAGCCATAACACCTGCGGTGTAATGTGTCTGGGTAACAGGTGAGGACAGTGAACGGGGATGGGGGACACAGCGATGGTACAGGCCTTGTTCGCTACACTGCTTTCCTCGCCCATCCCAACGCCCTGCGTCGTTGACTCGTTCAAAATGTGACTTGTTTGAACGTGAACGGGGATACCGCCCAGAGTTTCTTCCATGCGCTGTAGTTCGGCACTGTATTTGAGTGATGTCTTATCGAAATAGCCTATGATCATACACCGGAAGCCGTCGCGCGCAAGAGCCTAATCGAGCATCAGCATTAGAGTAGGAAAGGTAGAGTGTGTGGAACACGCGCACCTTTTTCCTGGTGGTTCTGTAATCTTTGCCAGAGGGCTTCATTAAATCCCTAGTCATGTCTTCCAACTTGTCGTAGGAAGGGGGTGAAGGGTGTGGGGAGGGTGAAAGGTACAGGTACGGTTCTGTGGACGTCCTAACTTCGAAACAAATGAGATCGTGAAAAGCATACAGATAGCCAATCAAACGTACACCTGCGGATCAGATGATCTCGGTACTGTCGACCGACCTCGAAGACAACACTGTCTCCATCTCCATAGCCCGCAGGTGATCGCATGACCTCATCTATAATTGTTTCGCAAGGTCGATTGCCGAGGATACCGCGTCGGGCATACAGTTCAAGGAAAAGATGCCCAACAACTCTAGCGAGCATGACGTTCTCGTTCGCTTCATCCTGGATAGCTCGGGCCTCGCCTTGGAGTATCCTCTCGTACACACTAACAGCGTTGGGCAACTGGTGCAATCCCGATTCCCGGAACCGAGGGGACTCGAGAGCGGGGAGAGGCGTCTTCGTTATGGTTTCCCATTCAAAGGGAGTTTGTGTACTTGTGTCCATTCACCTTCTGCGGCTGTGGACAGATCGCGTGACCGTTTCCCGCTGTGCGAAGCGAACCAGGCTCAAGTATCACAGTGGCAGAGTTTCTGCGGATTTCTACGCGCACTGCAGAAGATGAACGGGATGGTGGAAGGACTGTTCCAGTTCAGCGGGACGGTGATGAAGGGGAACGAGAGGGGAGGGAAAAGACCGAGCGAATCATATACCGTCAAACGAGAGAGGGGGCCGATCGATTGTCCCTAAACAAACACCTTGTCCTCCCATAAACGCTTTTACCCACCTGGAATATGCCTTTCAGATCCGTTTGGGACCAAATCGCCTTTTGGCTGTGACCGCTAGAACTCGGGTATGGGAACTGCGGACGCCTCTGGATCCTGAGATCGAAGTCTTCCCCCTCAGAGACGAATCGCTCCCCTTGCCAGGAAGACTTGACAACCTTTTTACCCTCATGAGCTTGGCGGGTACAGGGGTTACCCCTCGATTTGAATGTAGACCAACAATCGATAGGAGATGAAATGGGAACAGCTAGTGGCAGCGATTTCGAAGGTTTTTTCTTCAAGAGCTTCCATCTCTTGGACTGTGGTCCCACCGGACAGGCTACCCCCTTGGCACTCAAATAACCTCTGTAATTCGCCCCTATTAAGCCAAAGCTCGGCAGAGATCGGGCGCACGTCTGAAGAGTTCTTGCTAACAGACACAAGAAACCCTTCATGTTGTACCTCGGGTCGACTTCGAGATTATTGACGAAAGGGGGCAAGTGTGTCTGGAAGTTCAGAGCCTCTGGGTCGATGTAGCATTCATGTAGTTTTGGGTCTCGTACGGTCGCACCGAAGCGACTAGGGGGTGGATTACGTCGTTGGTTCCGGATTCCCGGAAATCCCAGCCTAGAATCCTAGATGAGTCACGTCGGCAAAGAACTAATGGATTTGCAGGTACACTCTGTCGTTCTCCGGAGAAGTGATCTGTATCGCAGCGATGTGAAGCTTCCAGACCTCCAATTGTAACCGTCAGAGTCGAATCATGATCAGGCGAAATCCGGCCTACGTTGTGGGTCCACAAGCCCAACCTTCAACGCGACTCGATCCGCATGGCAATTGAATAACCACACCGCTTGACTACCGACCCGACAGCTTGCTATGGGAGGGTCCCATGGATGCCCCTCATGTGTGGATTCTTTTGGCTCGCCCGAGGCATTGACCTCTGTGCCGACTTTCCTCCAACTACCATGTCTCGTGTCGCTCATACTCTCGCTTTAGCATATCCAGGCAAAGCATACTTTCGTGTGCCCCATCTGTGGGTCTAGCTTTAGGTCCCGACACGCAGCGGATCAAGTACGCCCTCCTCACACACTATGCTAAGTCATCTCACACAAACAACCAGCATCACAACACGAAACATGCGACACGCTGCTCCGAATGCGACCGTGAATTCGGGTCTGAGAATGCGATGGAAATGGTCCCCCTTTTGCCTTCGAGTGTCGTTACCCAACTATACACTGACGCTTCCTCAGCACTACAACGCGAAACACCGCTTCGAGTGTACTGAATGCGATGACGAATTCACGACGGAGGCAGCTAGAGATCAGGTTCATCCATTTTGTCGATTTCTCGCCAATCTCAATCAGGCACTGATACGATCCCTCAGCACCACAATGAAGCCCACCGTTCGATAGAGTGTCCTGAGTGTGATCGAGAATTTGGGACTCAGCATGCAATGGATCAGGTTATGATGGTCAACTCCTCTGTTCGACGGTCGCTTGCTGACGAGTGCTTAGCACTACAACGCAAAACATCGTCTAGAATGCTCTGAGTGTGATCGGGAATTCAAGAACGAGAAGTCTATGAATCAGGTTCGAATTCCCCCTTGCACTTAACTCTCACCTGCTGACAATTTCCTAGCATTATGACACAAAGCACCGTTACGTCGAATGCAGCACGTGCGACCGCAAGTTCAAGACTGAGGAGTCTATGGATCAGGTTTCGTACCCGACTCTGCGCTTCATGCCGATGACCTGCGACTAACAGTTGGCTCAGCATTACGGCATGAAACATCGCTTTGAATGAGGAAGGATTGACGACGGAGAGAGAGAGAGAGCGGGGGATTGGATTTATTCCTGTAGTGGTTCCTTGGTGAGGTGCTGTTACGGTCTCTTAGCACGGCGGTGCAATCACAACGATATTCCGAATGTAATCGTTTTGGACTCAAGATGAAAGAGGTGAGGGGGCCAGATATAAGTATCAGGTTTTCAATGTCAATTATCCCTCGCGGGGAACGGCTGTCTGATGGTAGCCTGAACCACGATCCTGTACGCCTCCTGGTCCTGGAGTGTACGTTTTCGACTACGTCAACCACTCCCCAGCCGTGGAAACGGGTCGACCGGGACGGTCGTCTCTGATATGAGTGTCCGTAGATTGAACTGACATGCGCACTTGAGAAGGATAGAACTCCGTAGGTATCTTTTTGGGGTTCTCTGAAACCTGCCCGCAATTGGCATAGTTGATTCAAATCGGTGTAAGCTCAACTTGCTCACACATTATTCTCAGTTTGAGTCTGCCTTCGTCGCAAACGTTGTTTCGGCTGATTACCACACATCTGTTCGTCAGAAATTTCGTAGTCCCAGCTCACTAATTTGTAGGGAGAAATCGTATGCATGGCCCCGTTTACCTGGAATCACGCATATGCATTTCGAAAGCACATTTGCCTCCATCAGCACATGGCTCGATCGCTGGTTCTGAGCCCCTCAGAGATCATGCTTAGTTCTCCTTGGCTTTCTGGATGGGCATTAAACGTAGAGATACGCTTGGCGTTATGACAGGGAAAAGATCATTGTCCCCGTGGTGACGCAATTTCAATCGTCCGTTGACAGAAGAGCATTGTCACGTTCATCATTTGGGTATGGTCATAATTCCGGGTTTAAATGACACGAGTAGGCGTCTCCAAGACACAGATACCATGAATCAGTGTTCACTATGATTCAGAATTTCAGTGGTCTCCTCGGATAGAGAATGCGAGAAAACAAGAACGTACCACATATTGAACTCTTGCCCGAAGTAATTCGAATCGCTCGCCTCAACGAACACTGTCCTTTCATCCATGAGCTCCAATCTATACGCCTCAGCCTCAGCTCTCGTCATCGTCCCATCGTTCCCACCAGAGATCATATCGATCAGCTCAGTAGGGAGCTTACACAACAAAGACGAGTCACCCGCTGTCAACATCACTTCTCGGATTATTTCGCGTTGCTGGGGCGCGATGGTGGTAGTGGAAGGGATGGTGTATGTTGGATCGACAAGGAAGGCGACGAATATCTTGCGGACCCCAGGCTTAGTTGGGTCTTCAAGACGGAAAGGTTGGACTTGGTGTTGGTAGACGTTTGGGAAGGCGATGCAACGACCTTCGATGGTTTCAACACTTCCAAGTTCCTGCACACATCTGTCATCGCTGATCGGGACAGATAGAGGCATCCTCAGCGAGTTTGTGGACAATGACAGCAGGAGATGGAGTTACCGAGTGATCTCGTAGAGGACGTGCATACAGAGGGTGTCATCTTGCTCGTGGTACTCTGGCTCACAAGTTGATCTTCTGAATGCCAATCGCGAAGATGTGATATTTTCGCAGTCATAGTACTTTGCGCCGAATCAGTGTTGAGCCGCAAGGCGATGGTTGGGTGAAGGGCTTACGTATATGAAACTGGAGACAATGTGTTCGTTCTCCATCCCTAGGAAGCGCGGGTGAACCGTTACGGTCAATGATATGGATGTTGTGCCCCGCTAACCTTCAACATGCCACTTGCCACCAGGATATTCTGGTTCCTCAGGGGTCAACACGATGTTCGCAAGCTTTATAATGCATTGTATCGTGGTCCCTTTCAACGAAACGGTTGGTGTCTTCATGACATCCAGATCCCCGGCATACTTCTCCCTGGCATCCGGTAGCTTCAAATCGTGCTTCGAAAGCCACGCATCCGTGCGTGTGTCGTACTCTTCGTCACTGCCCGGGTCAAGTCCCTCGCCTTCTGCGAATAAACAATCGGGCAGAGAATTCTCGACTTTCGACTTGGTCCTGAAAGGGAGCAGGGGTCGGCGCAGATCGGAGAGCACATGTTCCCACAAAGGCACCGCACGTTCGAGCAGCTGAGGAATGATGGATTCCAGTGCGGCGTGTTTCTGTGGGTGAACGTTGTTGATACACGGAGAAGCGAGAGTCACAGTACCATCCTCCGCAACGGCAAAGTCCGAAGGCAGCCACTGGAATTTCTGCGAGACGTAGTATTTGCCACCGCGTGAAGGTCTCAACGCCTCGCATCTACCGGTTTGGGGGTATTTGACGAGTGTGCGTTCGTAGACGATCGGGTAGAGGGAGGGGTGAACGAGATCAAGGACTTGGTTAGCGGACCTGGGGTGCCAGTCTTTCTCCGCATCTGGAACGCTCTCAAGAGGGGAAACTGCGGCAATGAGCTGGTCTCGGAGATCACTCTGGATCAGCGAGTCAGACCTCCAGATGCGTTCGTAGGGTCCGACCTGACAATATAACGTTTGTTGGCGGAGACAAGGAGGAGGAAATGAGGCTTCACCTCGATTCCGGTGTCAGGGTCTCGGATATACGCGTACCCATGCAACTCTTGGAACACATAGTCAATCTTAGAACGAGGTCAATCCCATATTACCACGAAGCTGGTAGGGATAGTTACCATCTCCTTTGTGAGCTGCCGAATCCGATATACACCTTTTTGCTGATCCAACGCTTCTTCTGACCATTTCTTGACGAGGGCGGGATCTTTGATCTTTTCCCACCAATTTGGTTTCTCCCGAATCGCATTCGAGAGTGCGCACATGCGCATTTCGATAACCTAACGCCGACGTAATTTTCTGGTCAAACCACGATATCTCGAAGTGGCAAAGGGAAACCTCACTGTTCTCGGATGTTCCCTGCCCTCATCATTCGAATAATCCCAGGTTTGATCATGGAATGGGTGGATGTAGTGGCCGTGTGGGAAAGGGTCGTAGGTGAAACCGTACATGGGTATGGGTGACATGACTATTGAGCAAGTCCTGAGGTCTGTAGCAGAAGGCCGTCAGCAAATCTTTATACCGCCCAATATGCGACGAGTCATCTTCTCACTTTCGTGGCTCTCAGTTACGACTGCGACAGTCTGCGCGTTGTAAACGAGAAGGGGGATTTGACTCGCAAGGTGGCATATGTAGGATTGTGTTGGATGATTCGACCTCTTCTCCGTATGGGAACGTGGTGGTCCGGGGTTGATCCGTGGCTCCCTGATTGATCGTTCTGGCGGTCAGCCCGTCATGAAGTCTGTGCGCCAGCCACTTCAAGTTTGGTCAACGAAAATGGTGATGAGTGAGGGTCTCCTTTTCGAAAGCCAATTACTGGGAAAAAGATAGGGTGGAGGAGACGAACGTATCTGCCTGGCGGTGATGGAAATCACGAACTGAAGTGCGCTTCTTCGATTTCCCACCCTCAGAACTCGTTGCAAGTCACGGTACTAATATGGATACTAGAGTCATGCACCTATAGCATTGGGCACGGAGTCGATTGAAAGTCTATAGGTTTTATATTATCTCTACGCCTCAGTCCCCTGCGTTGACTGGGCGTGGCCAAACGAGTCAGGTACGTCCTGGTACACGATGGCTTGTTAATTCATTCCTAGCCCACTACGGCGCGTTCTAGGCTCGAAACTCACGATATAGATATTTAGAGCAACGCCTCATTTTCGTCACCGCCGTGATTCGGCGTCAGGCTATCCTGGGACTGGAAGCTCCCGCTGATGATAGGCTCAAGTCGACACAGCATGGACTTGGACTTGCTTTCACCTCGGCGCAAATTCCGCATGGTGAAGGGCAACATTGCTGTTTCAGACCGTCTTTCATACTCGCGAAGTGAGAGATCCTTCATCCTGCTTTACAAATGAAATGGGTCGGAAAGTCTGAATTTCCTGGTGCGCCCACCCCGTGCTTCCGCGTAGATTTGTGGGTATATCCTATACCATATGTTGGTTTATCTGGTTCCATCTGTCAAGAGTGGGTTTTGCTGTGAGATCTTTGCGCGTCTGGGTCACCGGTAATACAAGCGTCAATGACTTCCGATGCGACCATCACGAACACCGGGGTTGAAACACTGAGGCTCCTCAGGGATCCCCGTACCTTCTTATCCTCTCCCGCCACCCACACTCTCGTTGCTGGTTACAAGGGATGCCACTTGTTTCTCAAGGAAGCTTAACCTGTGCACTATATACCTGGGGTTGTTGTCATCTCAACAGATAGTTTGATTCCACAGCGGTGAACCTGGAACAATCCGTCGAAGTCCCCCACTTCCGCCGTGTTACTACTTACTGATTTATCTCTGGAGTGCTTGAGAATCTAACAATCGAGCATGGTGAACACCTTTTGTCCCTGTGTAGATCTTCATGGACGTCGGAACGTGAAGAATGAAAACTAGTGTGCAGTTGGATTTGGGAGTTGGAATGAATCAGGAGGTCGAAAGGCATCAGGGCAACTGTGGCGTGCCCCATGCTCTCGCTAGTCGTCCATGCATGCGAGCTGACTAGGTATGGGCCATAGGGCGCAAATTTCCATGGAGAAATCCTTTCAGATGAGATAAGATAGCTAACAATCAGCCGAGTCAAAATGCTCTCCACGTGTCTGACCCATCCACCCGTTCCAGGGGTAGCTGAGTTTGAACGACGAGGCCGTGGATCAACGGTCCTCAGTTTGTCATCCTCGATTGGGACGAGGGCGATGCTTACACTGCGTTCATATTCATCAGGTAAACCATTGTGAAATTGTAGGTGGAAAGGTTGACCGCGTGATGCCATGCTGTACGGGGTCAGGAGGGAGAGGGTGGCCCTCCGTTACCACCCATGTATTCGCAAAACGCCGTGTTCTGTGTGATTGAATCCGCGACCGGCTGAGAATCTGAGGCGTTGAGGGCCAGAGAAGCATTAATCACAAGTCGGGAAGTGATACGGCCGTCCCACAACCATTGTAAGACCGTTTTCCGTTAGGCTCATCCATCCCACTGTTTGTCCGTGTTTGGACCATGAATGTTGAGTTTATCTGATTCGTCGATCACACGCGTCGGCGCATCTCACGGCTTACAGTGGCGCTTCGATACTCATACTCGTTTCACCACTTAATCTGTGTGGCCTTGATGCACTGTTTGGACAATGGCACTCGTCGACTTCTATCAATTGGCTGTCCTATATAAGCTGCGTCGCCCAGATGCCTGCTTTCTCCCCATCCGCTCTTGTCCTCTCCCCATGTCTGCCACCACACCGCCACCTTCGCCTTCGCCGTCGGTCGACCCTGATCAGGCTCACTTATCTCTTTCTACTTCTACGCAAACCGAGTTCAAGACACCAGAACGTAAACGCAGCGCTGCTCGTCCTGTGCCGGATATCACTCCGCTCTCCCTTGGGTCATCCATCCGTCAGAGGCAGGAGGGCGATACAGACCGAGTCGAGGGATACAAGCGCGACGATTACGACGACTACATCCGCGAAGATCTCAAAAGCCGAGTTTTCGTTGACCTGGAGGTCTTCATGAAGAACGTCCTGCATGTCCCCGACGACTGGAAGACCAAATGGGGACCGGCTATCGAAGCGGTAAAGGCAGACCAAGAGTTCAAAAAGCACCACGAGGAGTATTGTCAGCGTTGCAACAGATCCAGCTCGCAGGAGGTATTATTCTACAAGCCCCTGATGAATGCTGCAAACGCTGTCCTGGACGTTTTGTCGCGGTCCACGTTGGGCGACGGCTCCTCCGGAGTCCCTCAGTACTACCACATCAACGACCCAAAGAAGCTCCGGGGCGGAGTCATCAACAGAGTTAATCTCTCTCCAGACCTGGTTGTTCTCCACAAGGAATGCCAGCCCCCCAAAGGGGAACAACTGCACTGGGCGAACGCTCTCCATATCCTGGAAGTCAAGCCGTTCGATGGGGCCATATGCGATGGAACGAATATGCCCAGATTGGTTGTCGACGGTAAGCCTGCAACGTGTTCTTTTCGCGGCTGGCCATAACTGATATGAGGAACAGGGATCGATCCGATCTTGAATCATGCTCCCCCTCCAACGCCTATACGATACGGTGGAGGCAAGTCTACTAACCTTGGCACGTCTACGACCGGTTCCGAGTCAACTTCGTCCAGGTCCAGAAAACGGCCTGCGGAGGGATCGCACACGGCCAGCAAACGGCCCACGAAGAAATCGAGGACGAAATCGGGTTTGAGTCAAGAGCTTGGTGATGATGCGGGCGTGAGCGTTGAAGAAGAGGATGAAGGGTCCTCTTCGAGACCAGAAACCCAACGTCAAGTCGGTCCGGCCCTTCAAGTCTGCCGGTACCTTTTGGAAATGTTCTCCGTTCCCTTACTTCGCTCACATGCTACCGTCGGCTTGGTCGATCGCGACCGTCTGCAGCTATACCACGCCAACCGTTCGGTGATCCTCGTATCGTCGGCGATAAACTTTTCGAGAGGCGACGGGTTGGACAAGTTCATCGCCATCATCATCGCTTTCCGCCATCTTTCGTACAAACAGAACGGGATTCTCGACACCGTTGCCAAAAGCAACGGCGAGCTCGTGAAGAACTCGGAAATTCCGAGGGACAATAAGGTGGTGCAGGAAGGAAACAAGCTGCAGCTGCCAGGGAACGAACCGGAAGAAACGTTCACGGTTACCCTGGGCGATGTGATCTCCCGTGACCCAGCGACTGTTGGAAGGTCTACAGTGGTACTCAAAGCGACATCCGACCGGTGGCCAAAGACCAAGCTAGTCATCAAAATTAGCTGGCCGGGTTCTGGTCGGGTTCCGGAGACCGATTTCCTCAAGAAGGCATACGCGGAGGCGGAGAAGACGGATGGGCAATGGGCGACCAAACACCTCCCCCGAGTGTTCTATGCCAAAGACGTGGTTTTCGAAAAGGACTCAACTCTCGAGTCGGTCGCAAGTCTGTTCAAGGACGCCCAGTTCGTCGATAGAAACTACGTGTACGAACGGCGTACCCTACGAATCATTATCCAGGAACAGCTGCTTCCTCTCAAGTCGCTGTCGAACGCGAGGGACATCTGTCAGGTCTTTACCGATATTGCATGTAGTACGTGTCCCTTTCGCTCCTGAACCGCTATCCACTTATCGCACTTTAGTCCATCGTTGGCTTCACGATTGCCCTGGGATCCTTCATCGCGATCTCAGCAAGAACAACATCATGTGCCGTTACATCGAGGAGGTGAACGCCTTGGGGGAACGAGAGCAGCAAGTCTACGGGGTGCTGACGGACTACGACCTTTCGTCGTGGACGAAGGATCTTAAGACGGACTACACCAGAACCTCGGAGCACCGTACTGGAACTCCGCCCTACATGGCACAGGAGTTACTGAAGGGAACGAGCACCACTCACCTGTACAGGCACGATGTCGAATCGCTTTTCTACATCATGTTACTGATGTGTGGGCGCCATACGTTTGGCCATGCGAAGGAAGGGGCCAGAGGGGAGACAAAACGCCAGGTGGTCATGCGAAAGGAAAATCGCCCATACGAAGATTGGTTCGATGCGTCAAGCTATGCCCTCCTTGGAAAGAACAAGAGTTCTTTCTTCCAGGATACGGAGGACATTAAGCTGTCCCCACCCTTCGAGGGCTTTCGTGCATGGTTACGGCCCCTTCAGTTTAACTTCTCCGAAGGGTTCACGCTAAAGTCCATCTACACGAGGCGACAGCGACAGGAATATTACGAAAACTCAGCGGGTGAAGCCATCCCATTCGACGATGAGACGTTGGGGGGTTGCATCAATTACTCTTCCCTCATTCAACCGGTCTACCAATTAACAGGAGAACTTGAAGGGCTCATTGTCCGCTACGATCCTGTACAAGTACCGCTCCAGGCTTCGACTAGTGCGACTCATCCCGATGTTTGATTGATTGTTGATTACAGCACACGGCACTCTACTCCCCTCCCTCTTCTCTCTTATGGTTTACCTTCGAGCTTATCTACACCAATGTACTCATCTAATACCATCACCGCCGACGTTTGTAACGTGTCATGTGATTCTTTTTTTTTCGAACCCCCTCTGATACATGTGCGATTACATCGAGGGTTCAGAGTTTTTTTTCTGTTCATCAGCAAGTCACGGAAAGTCTGATACAACCTTGCGGCGCCAGTGATCGGACCGCTACCCTGACGGGGTCATAAGGAACTATATGTCGTTCTCCACACTCGGGATTCCGAACGTGGTGAGCCAATACATTCGGTTGTAATGCATTGTAATCCCGTATGAACCATTGTAATTATTTTACCGAGTTACAATTGGTTATGATACTTTTCAAGATTCGCTGATGTTGAGGCGGGTTTCGTGCTACCAACTTACTGTGGTATGGATACATTCAAGTCGACACCCAGCTGCTTGGGTGCTCAGCAATCCCCCTCCCGCACAGCCAAAAGAGTGACCATAATAACATTTAAAGGCATATCAGTTGGTAGCTACTGGATTGTTGCTCGTCTCGGGAGCCCACCGGAGGACACATCGACCAAACGTGGTGACCCGCGGCTGCGATTCCACCCACCTTGGGCCGGAATTCAATACCTTTGAGCCGGTCAATCTATTCTCTTTCATGGAAGATAACCGGTAAGGGCCAGTGGATCAGTGCGATCACGGTTAAGACAGCGATTCACACCTTTGGATAGCCGTTGTATAGAGTAAATACTTAATGGTCTTAACCTGAACCCCTTAGGGTCATCGCGCCGTCCTCGAGTGGGTTGGGCAAGTGGATACTAGAGTTGGTTCCCCCACAACTTTCATAGATGTACGTACGGCCTCGGGTGCACAGATGCAAGTATGGTTTCTTACGTCCCCTGTGACAGCGCGGCTATGGGCATGTCCCCCAACCTGATACCTTCGACTGAATTCATCACCCAGGGGTGATAGGCATTGTATCTACGCGGAGCAATTCGGTCGTCGGACCCGCGTCCTCAGGGTCAGTGTGGGGACTAACTTGCGTCAATATCGTGAACAATCCAGCCATCCGCAGGCAACCATCACCCAGGATCTTCATCGGGCATATGTTGTGTATTACACAAAAATGTCTGTGTAGGATTAGACGAAGCGAGCCCTAGCAAGTTCGATCCACATGCGAGGTACTTGCAAGGCTGGCCCACAGTCGCGTATTTCACCATGCCGAGCGAAGCGAATATCTTATCCCAGGGCAAACCTTGATTTCAAATCAGCATCGCGTTAGAGGAACTATGCTTGCTTCACACTGAATCCCTGAACGCCCATAATCGTGTCCTGTGTACAACTCTCAGAAAAGTTCAGCCAAAAGTTGTTGCAACGAAGAGAAGCCGAGTTTTAACAAAATTTTAAGTTTGCGCCTTTCTCCCACCTAAGTCCGACTGTCCGGAGTACCGGAGCGGTTCTGATCGGAGATGGAAGTTTCATTTCCTGTTTCGGAAGGTCTCAGACACATCAAAGCCCAAAGTCCGGCACGTGAGGCCGAGTTATCCTGGTCTCTTTTCCCTCGTTGCGTCTGTGTGGAGAATCACAGAATTGTGCAACACATGAGCTCGCGTCTGCAGCCACGCAGGTCCGTCAAGACGGTGATGAATTACTACGAGGATGCCCAGGAGAGCGAGGACGACTACGACTACGACGATGGCCGCGGTCACTCCGCTCCGAACCCGCAACGTGGAAAGTCTAAGCCAGAACACAGTGGGTCTGAGGCGAAACAGACGAGGAGAAGGAGTGGCAGATTGTCCAAACTTCCGGCTATGCCTTTGGACGTCATGTATGAGGTGGGCTGTCTGGTGCTCGTCAGGGTTCGCACTTACATCTTCGGCCGCCCAGATCTTCTCGCTGCTCCACCCTCGGGACTTGTTGAGAATGAGCTGGACAACGAAAGCTTTCCGGGGTGTTCTTACTGACCGCTCATCAAAATTGATTTGGAAGATGTCGTTGGCTTCTGTTGATGAGTTACCCCCATGCCCCAGGGACCTAGCCGAACCCGCGTATGCGGCCCTCTTGTTTGGCCCATACTGCTCGGTTCGTAATGGTCCACTCGTGATTTTAACGTGGATTGACAGCTCCAAACATTACAGGGATGTGCAAAACCACGGTCGTCTGTGGTCTGGGAATTTCGACGGAGGTTTTGTAAACCGTGCCTTGCAGATGCGTACGTCAAATAACCCATATAAATAAAGACAATGTTCGATATTTTCTCTCCAGGGTCATCGACTACTTTGGAGCTTGGAATATCATCGGCAACAAAGGTTTACATGCTACTCTCAAGCAAATACGAGTGCACGGGATCGGCGAGTTTATGCCTAGAATCTTCATGAAAGGTGATTTGCTCCCTTGGGCACAGTAGAAAGTTGCTCATCTAATGTTTGTTCCAGTGGCACACCATGGCCGTAATATTTATTACTTGAAAGAGGACATCGAAAGGTTTGCTGACGAGGCATTGAAAATGCAATCTTCTGGAAGGGACCTTCTTGATCTCGTGAACCGATGTGAGTCCTCGAGGGAAGCCAGGAGTAACGTAAGTGTGTTACACTGCCCACGCCGCGGTGCGCTAACTTTTTACTAGCACGTGAGCCGTATGGAGGCATGGGAACGCCTACAGGCTCAAGACAAGAAAGAAGAATTGAAAGAAGCGAAATTCCAGCGACTGTATTCGTACGCGAATCTTGCCGCGTCAACATAACATTCCCAATGACCACCATATTTACAGAGTGTTGGAGAAACTATTCGAGGAAGGATGGGGAGACGAGCTTTCCGAGAACCTTGGATCCTACTGTGGACTGGACGAGGTCACGGGTGTCGGAATCTCGAAGCCACTCACAGAGAAGGGTACGACCACGTCCAAGTCGATGCGAGAATTAGTGCTCAATCCTATCCAGGGTGGGCTGAAATCAAGGCACCGGTTCTTGCGTTTATGGAGAGCCGCAAGGCGCGACGCGTTTCTCAAGAACAACGCGAGCGTCTCAATGCTCGAGTTGCCACCTTGCGAGTCTCGATCTTCGCGTACAAAAGGTCGCTACACCCAACCGATGACTTTATTCCTCTTGTTTCGGACGTGTGTTGGGTTCCCGACATCCTTGACACGATTCTCAATGGAGACGACGAATCTTTTGTCACCCTCGTGGAAGGTCTCCCTGACCGTCTCCCCCAACTCTCTACAGAGATCTACAGAAGGAGGGCAGAACAAATCACCTCGATCCTGCCATGGGAGGGGGCCATGTTAGAATCGCTCGAACTTGCAACCGCATGGTTTACTTGCTGGTTGTGCAATGTGGCACTCCGGCACCAGGAGGTTTTCAAGCACTTGTGCTTCAGGACCTGCCCTCCCGAGGTAACTAGACCTCAGATGCAATTGCTCGAGTTCACGGGGAACCCGTGGGCCTCGCCAATGGAAAAGCTCCTTTTCGCGGAAGGTATCTCGAAGGCTATTCGAAAAGTTGTCCTGACATGTGGTGGTGATCCTGACAAGATGACATGTCATGAGCTGGATGACATTCCTTGTCGAATTGCTTGGTTCCAAGGCGTCTTGAGTTTGCAAGTAATCGATTGGCGTCAATTGGTAAGGTTGTCACGAGTTTGAAATAGCTGCGACTTACCGGGTTTTGTTCGACAGGTACGAAAACTCCAAGTCCTCGACAAGGAGAAGGGCAAGGGCAAGGATGTAGACAAGTTGGAATGGAGGGTCCTCAAACCGGATGAACTCTCGGAGTTTCGGCAATGCGAAACTCCTTCAGAGAAGAAGCAGTGGTCATGCATACACTGCTGGCGAAAGAATGACACAATCTCTGTCGGAAGAGGAAAAAGTTTCAGCGAGATGAAGACGCATATAATGACCGTGTAAGCTTGGAGATCGACGTATTAGTTTTCCCCTTCAGTCTGACCCTTTAATCAGCCATTCTGTCCAAGTTGTCACGAATGCGGATTACTACCGGGAAGTCAGGAATCGGCGCGATGTCGACTTCTACAGGGAACCGCAACCAGCAGATGAAGGTGATAAGGAGAAAATCGCAGACGTGATGGTCGATGAAGTAGTAGAAGAATAGATCTCTGTGTTTTACCCTTGTGTTACGTTCGTGGGTAACCGTTGTAAGTTCAAGTGCCACAGCTTATGCTGGGGAGCCTCTGGCGTGGCGATCGTGAGAAAATTTGATTCTGCGGTTGACCCGTCCCCCAGTTGTGCAGTTACAACGGCGATCATCTCCTTCCTCATGAAGGACAAAGATTGGGAAAATGATTTTGCGGGAGCGTTCACTCTGATGAACGTGGAGTCTATTGTTCTGATTTTTTTCGTGATTTAACATTCAGCGTGTAAGGAGATAGTGTCGGACCGTTTGGCCGGGTGCGGTCGTCGCTTGTCACACCGTTGTCATGTACCTGTTCTCGCTCTTCAAGAGACCAATGCCTGGCGATAGTTTCTTTCTGGGTATCTTGTACCGGGTGGCAGCGAACGCTATCTCGGTGGTTTTTGGTACAATCTATGTTTGTAATGCCGGGGATTTGTCCATTTTCCCTGTGTTACGGGACTACTTTTACCATAATCCCCTTATACGAGAGGCTTAAGGTTACCTACCATCGCGAGGCCTTGCAGTCATATAGTGCAGGGGTTGTAACTCACGCTCGAACATTTTTTGCAGTTCCGACAAACTGGAGGGGGTCGCGATTCACGAATTGCACGATGAGGGACAATTGCGTGACCAGGGGACACAGTACTCCTATTGATTGATCGTCGCGGCACCATGCGAGGCTAATCCTGGCTGATCCCCCCTATTTTCTTCCACCACCCCGACCGCTCGGATTATGGTTGGTCGCCGCCGTACAAGAGTCAACCTAAAGACTTTCCACTTGAGCGACTCAAGTGAGATAGAAACCAGCACTGACGAAGATGCGAACACAGAAGTGCCACAGGCCTCTTCTAGTAAGGCTAAGGGTAAGCAGAAGGCCAAATCCTCGACCATACGGATCACGAAGAAGGGAAAGTTGGGGATGATCTTAGAGATGCCTCTGGATGTTCTGTATGAGGTGCACCCCCTGCTCTTCTCGGCTTCACCACGAGGTGACTGACTTCATGTCCTTTACCGACAGATATTTTCCTTCCTGACCCCCCGGGACCTCATCCGGATGTCATGGACCAACAAGGACTTCCGACGTATACTCACCAGTCGCTCCACAAGGAACATTTGGAAGGCTGCTCTGGAATCCGTTGAAGGGCTCCCCCCATGTCCCCTTCACATGAATGAGATCGAGTATTCGACGGTTCTGTTTCACGTTGCGTGCTACGTAGGCCCCCCCTCTCCCCTTGTTATCGATTCCTTGCGCATTCACGATGGGATAGGGTTGTGGAAGGGCACGTCCTCCTGTAAATTGGTATTTCCGAAGGAGAATTTGCAAACGATGCTTACCGGATCAGTGAGTCTCTCGGAATCCTGACCAGTTGTCCACTCATCGATCGTCTGACTCCCTTGTTTGTTTGTTTTTCGCAGGGTGTACACTGGTGAACAAATGTGGGAGAAGGTGGCAGATGCTGGCATCGAGGACGCACTCGGTCCCGTTCGACTCGGCGATTCGTTCGAACTGGGAAGCTTCCTTGGTTACGATTTTCTGAAAGGTAGGGATCCTACCAGATATCTTTCTGGTCCAGAAAGTCTAATTCTCCGCACAGTCGAACCAGGAAGAAGCGGCAAAACGCTCGTCATGTTACGAGACGACGTCCACAATTTCGTCAATGCGTGTCGGAACGTACTTGATGCTGGGAAGGATTTGTATGAGGTCGTGAAAGAGTACGGGGTCAAAATGCAAGCTCGTCGAGCAGTAAGCCATGGGAATCTTCCCACCCGTCGTCCAGTCGAGCGCTGAACGACGTGACAGCATGTGGAAGCGATCGCGCCTTGGGAGGAAGGTCAAGCTTATTATAGAGAGGACGCCTTGGACCACGATCGTGCCAGGCGTTACCGGCAGTCAGTCTTTCTATCCTTTCGTGAATCCCATTGCTCACAGTTGTCGACCAGAATTCTCGCGAGACTCGAAGACGAAGGGTGGGGTCATGAACTCCGCACCTATCCTCGGTGGTACAATGCCCTCCAGGACCAGCCAGGTGTCAAAGTATCCAAAGCATTAACGGACAAAGGCACGTTCATCCATCCACGCGCCACACCTTTGTGATTCATCAGCTATATACAGGATGGGAGAGTGTCAAAGGCTCTTTGATTGCGTACCTTAGGAGGACGATGGAAACGCGGCTCGCGGCAGAACGCTATGAAAAAAGGAAGGAGCGAGCCAGTATCTTGGGGAAGAGCGTGCTGGCGTTCCGCAGATCCAATACGACTCCTCGAGATTTCTTCCCAACGCTGGGCGCGATTACGAACCTCCCACATGTCAGTGAAATCCTCGACCACGGTGATGACGAAGCGTTCGAAGAGCTGACGAATGGTATCACGGAGCAACTGCCTGGTATCACTTGCCAGATCCGGAAAGAGCGAGAGGAGACGCTCTTGAAACTTCTGCCGCCAGGTTACACTTCTCCGGAGCCGCTGAAACTCGCGACCACATGGTTTACCAGCCGTGCTGTGCTCAAGACAGCCAGGATGGAAAATGTGATCAACGAACTGTGGGGTCTTGCAGCGATGGGGGAATGGGATAGGATCAGTGTGAATGGGGGGGTCCGCTGGAGCACGGTCGCCTCTAGAATTGCTTTTGAGGAAAGGGTCATGGCTGTGGTTACCAAGCTCATTACGGACTCGGGAGTCGGAGATCCGAAGGAGATGACCGCAGAGGAATTGGATAATGTACCTTGTAGGGTTGTGATTTTTTCCAAGGACCCGAAGAAGCCGGTCTTGAGCATGGAGGTTGGGAGTTGGCGCCACTTGGTAAGAGTCTTCCTCCCACGCCCTTCGAACACACCGAGGATCTCACTTTCGAGGGATAGGTACAGAAGGTCGCGTGTAGCGGATTGGAAACCATCGACTGGCGAGTCCTCGAAGGCAACGAACTCCCAGACGTCACGTCCGTCGGTCAGCCTCCCGTCGATGAGCTGTGGGATTGCGTGCATTGTTGGAGAGCGGAGACCGATTACGGGCCTCAGGAGCCCCATCAAGCACGAGATCATTTACTGGAAGCGTGAGTTGCAATTTCTTCGTTCGATGATACCGGTTAGGGTAAGACTATGCTGAAATGTTTCGAACGGATAGACATTCAGTCGAGGACCCGGTAGAGGATGCTGATTACTGGATCGAAGCCGCCAACGGTGGGATAAATTTCAATCGCCAGCCCGAAGAACGAAACCAAAGTCCAAGTCCTATCCCAACCCTCTCTGAGGTTGGGTAGCACAGGCATTTGATTACCTCCCCTCATGATTAACCTGTCAAATCCGTATCAAATCCGTATCAAAGCTCTCCATATTCGCCCTCCATCGACACTAGAAAAGTGTCGAGCAGTCTCCTTGGTCAATGCGACAAAATGATAACACGACGATAACCTTGTAGACTGTGACCACTAAGAATACAACGGGTGCATAATGTGCTAACTGCTGAGTATCGAACAAGAGTCTTAAGAATGTACGAACCGTGCGCATGAGGATTCATAATAGAACAGAAGAACGCCGTGGTGAGGATGACGAGGAGAACAGAGTTCCATCGGCCAATGCTGGGACTTGGGAGAGAAAGCTGGGGGAACAGTTCCAAGAAAAAAACCGAGGGTTCAACGACTATTTCTTCTTCCTCCCTTTCGGTAGTCCGGTCTTCGGAGGGGCTTTACCCTTGGCTTGCTGACCCCTAGCCTTGCCGCGCTGAACGATAGGCGGCGTTGACCGTTCCGAAACTTCGGTACGACGGCTGGTCCGTTCCCGTTCGTTCGCCCGCTCTTCCGCCCCTACACCTTCCTCACCCTCTGAAGAATCCCGATACTGAGCGAAGAAGATCTTGACAGTCCTGTCGCAGACATTCTTAATGTAGTAGTAGTTTCCTAGACGCAGTGATGCCAGGTTGGCGACTAATCAGAGGTGCCAAACCGACGTTGCTTACCACGGGGGACCAAGAAACACCCTCCCTGACAGATCATGAAACTTGTGGTGTGGATCTTGACGTGAATAGCACCCTGAACCACATAAAATATCTACCCATTCCGCAATTGACACACCGACCGAACGCAAAACATAGGTGAAACGCACGTATGAATTATCTTTTGAACTTTTATTTGGTTTCTCTGCTCCAGGTTCCAACTGGATGTGACCAGCAGCGACGCTGTCTCCTTCACTGAATATCCTCTGGTACGAATAATCCGCCTTCTTCGCGGGTGTCTCGCGAGACATCCGCGTCGTAAACGCGATTCTCCGTCTGACCTCCTCCTTGGTGGTGTAATCCAGGACGTGTCCAAAGGCTTCCGTGTCCCTGTCCCAGCCCGCCTCAGGGAATGGACCGGACTCTGGATCGACAGTGACGCTCTTCCCTCGCCTTTTCTTGTGCTTCTTCCCAAGAGGTTCGACAGGATCCTGTGGGATGCGGAGGATGGCCTTGATTGGAGGAACGAGATTAACGGCCTTGTCATCATCACCGTCGTCATCGTCGTCGCTGCCATGATCCTCGTCGTCGTAGCCAGCACCATAGACGACCTTTTCCAGACGCCACCAATCTAACGGCGGATACCGGAATCTACGACCCCTCCGTAACCCCCGCGGGTTTTCGGGAGACGCAGTGACTGTGTGGTAGAAACCAAAGGGTAGTCCGTTCAGAATAAGAGATCCAGGGATACTTACCGTGAAAAAGTGCTTACCCGGGCGAATCGAGACATAACGTGAGTCCGAGGTTCTATCAGCAAGGGGTGTACGGTTCGAGCGAGGCTTCTTGGATAGACGTTGAGCATTTGCGGAGTTCTCGTCGAAAGAGATCTTCTTGCGGCCTCTCTTCTTCGGTGGGCTAATAGACGGCGGTTCATCAGGTTCATCAGGTTCCTCAGGCTGATCCTCCGGTGGTCTAGCATCTTGTTCGAAGTCCATAGGCTCTGGTTCGTCCTCCTCCTCCGGTTCGGGCGCCTCCATGATGGATGAGAGCTTCCTACTCCGTCGAGAATCGAATTCTTCATCAACGGGCGGATCGAGGTCCATTTCCACATCCTCTTGGGGATTCTCCTCAACTTCTTCTTCACCTTCCTCCTGCTCGAACCCAACCTGTGCAGTGCTGGCCTTCGATGACTTCCTCCGGTCCCTTTGGTTGCTCGTTGACGCTTCACGTTGCTCGTCCCCGCTGTCAGGGAAGAATAACGGCTTGTCGCCGCTCTTGCTCTTTCGGGTAGATCGATCCTTCGCCTTCTGTTGAGAATCACCGATAGGAGTAGATAGATCGGGCTCAGGCGCAGCTGGTGGTTCGTCCTCCTCTCTGCTAAGGTCCTGAAAGCTAGACTGCTCGGGTGAAGGGGATAGCGGTACTTGATGCGAACGATACTCGAAAGTCGGCGGCGGCTCGAACCCATTACCCTCATCAGAATCTCCAGTTAATCCAGGTGACTCTTCGATCCTACTCTTCCTGGCTGTAGTCGTCTTCGGCGTTGCGCTGAGGTGAGACTCTGACAACCTCGACCGTCCGAGGCCAGAACCAGATGACTTTCCGTTCAATTTTACTGACGATCGTCTCCTCGAAGTCGAAATCGCGGCCACAGACGCTCGTGGAGAAGGAACCTCATCAAAATCAACTTCAGGCGAGAGGTAAGACATCCTAATGGAAGGTTCAGCATTAAGGAGGCTTTCAGGGACACGGGCACGTCGGGAGTTGAAGTAAGATATCGGGCTGGCCAGATCCATAGACATCTCCCCATCCTCGTCTTCGTACACCGGAGAGGGTACGACGCTCTTCCGTTTACTCCCCTTTACGCGTGGTGGAGTCCTGGTGTCGGCCTGACTGAGAATCTTGTCGAAAGGTTCGAAGTCATCCGAGTTCCTGTCGACGACGCCCACCGCCATTCCGGTTCGCTTGCCATGCTGGAGATCATCGTGGCGATATGGAATGTGTTTCTTGTTACGCGTGTTACTAGTAGACTTGCGCGGCGCGGCGGGCATTTACACCGGAGGGGAGGAAGGTGGACGGGTATACAGGTGGAACGGTCTGGGCGCGAATCAAGGATGAGCGGCGTGATTGTGGGAATTTCGTCTGTATGCGCAGTCACATGACAGGATTTGGCCAAAGCGAAACCGCTCCTCGCCAACAGAGGAAAATTTTGTATAGATACTAGTTGAAGACTGGGTGACGTATGTAGCGAGTGCTGCAACTTGCAAATTACTGTATCGAAAACAATGTAACGATGAAAAGAGGGAAAGATGATCGGATGGGCGAGTGGAACCGAAATCACGAATATTTACAAGAAACGAGGGTAGGCGATTAAGGAGTTGAGACGAAGCGAGCGGAGAAGGGAGGGAGTTGCATGTAAACAAAATACTTGATCTATCATGCGTCCCAATCGACGCTTTGTGAGTGGCAATAAGCAGCGAATGAATCACCCACGAGATAGAAAATTTAAAATCGACAGCGATAATCAACAGTTGATGCAGTGTGATAGGGAAACTAAAGGACGGATGTGTAGTCTTGGGGAAAGAAGGGATGTGTTTGAAAAGGCGACGCAGTCGAAAGCAGGAGGGGTCAGTCTTCAAAGCCCCAGCTTCACCGATATGAATGAGACGTGCGGCGATAATCGGAAGAAATTGTCGCCGCTTTCCCCAGCCCTCCTGCAAGTCCCAAACCGGAATTGGTTCTAAGTTCAAACCCGCTCAACAGCGAAGTCCCAGGGGCGCTCGGTAAGTTCTGAGGAACGCTCGGGAACGCGTCGAACAGTTCGGTCGTATCAAGAAACGAAGATGAGTCGGGTGTGGAAGGGGTTAGAGGAATAGGTGGCAGTATCTTCAAACTTGTCGATAGGTAGTCCGAAGAATTGTTTAGGGGCGTCCTCGCTGTGTCTTCGTCCCTGAAGAAGGGGATTTCCACCCGAGGCGGGGAAGTAGTCCTGGGGTCCGTAATGCCGTATTTCCCCCTCGTACTTGTGCCTCTCTGACTTTCACGAGAAGCGTTCCTGCCAGAGACAGTACTGGTTCTCATCGGACTCAAATAATCATTCGAAGCCGAATCTGCACACCGAGGCATCAGCTATCAGCTCAAGATCAGTGAAGGGGTGGTGTACTACCTTGGGAGTTATCTAGGAACCCTGACTTGTTCCTCCCCGCGCGACTTAAAAGCCGATCCGCGAACGACGAAGCTCTTCCAAATACGTCTCTCTTCCTGGGTGGAGAGTCCCACTCACTCCCACTCCCTTGGCTGGTCTGACTCCGAATACCAGGGCTTCCAATCCCAAATCCAAGCCTCCCATTCTCACCCCCAGTATCCTGCGGAGTCATGGGCTCAATCGATACCGTGGCCGGGCTCTCGAATGACACACTCGTCTCCGAACTCACGCTCGGTCGACCCAAGGACCTGAGTGAATTTGTACTCGCGCTAGCCAAAGACCGGAGCCTCGATGACAACTTTCTGGTTCTCGGCATAGAGTCTTTTTCCTTCTCCTTGGCCGATTTTTCCGACTTCCTCGACTTATGTGAAGGAGCTAGAGACTTCCGATCGGCTTCTTCCTGAGTCCCGCTCTTCCTCGACCGTAATTGTGGGAGGAAGGAAGGAATCTGCGGGTTCGATGGTAACCCAAAATTCAACGAGCTCCCATCATCGTAAACAAAATCTGGCACTGGCAGAACGTAACTCGGTGTGGTCACCGAACTCGGCACAAGTGCAGGGGTCGACGCGGACTTGACCTTGGTTATCTCCAATCTTAACGTCGATTGAGGGGGCGGTTCCGTGGGTAACGGGGCGGACTGTTTCGCTGGATTCGGTTTGTCTAATCCTTTATTGCCAGAGCCGCCTCCGTGCTCCAGCTGAGCTTCCAAAACCGCCGCATTCCTGACGAGGAACGCCAATTCCGACCCAGGAGAAGCAGGAGTCATGGGTTCGGTGAACAAACTCTGTTTCTTCCTCGGGGTCATGAATGCGTTCATAGGCTTGGAGGGTTTGGGAGTCAGAGAATCCATCCTGTCAGGTGGGATAACATAAGTCGAAGTCGTTTTCTGGTGGACAACTGCAGAGAAGGACTGTTGAGTGGGAGGGGGTGACGAAGCATCCTTAAAGCTCGTAGGGGCAGAATGGTTGGTATATAACTTCTTGCGGATCCTAGGGGGGGATGCCCGAGCATTATCGACCTCGCCAATTGGTGGAAGGGGCTCCTCTGATGGGGGAGGCGTTTGCGTGCGGAATGTGGTAGCGGTCGGGGGAGGAGAAGGCATCGCGACCAAGATCGTGGGGCTCGCGGGGCTGATAACCTCTGACTGAGCAATCACAATCTCAGCCTGACTAGCGTCCAAGGCAAGACTTTCATCCCCGGTAAAACTGATGTTAGGGTCTGACGATTCAGTAGAAACACTTCCCGCCGCGGTGATGGGGGGACTAATTGGTGGTTGCAGCGTCGGAAGAGACGCGAGGACCTGATGCATTGATCGAGGCACCGCCACCTCTTGAACGATCGGCTGAGGAGGCAGCTCATCGTCTTTCGGAAGAGGTAAAACAAATAGATCGTGGTCAGGATCTAGATGGTTTGATCCGCTTTGATAATCAATCGTTGAGTCGCTCGGATCAGAGGCCGCCGTAGAAATGGACGAAGCGGGTTTAGGAGATTCGGGGGGCGTCTGCAATTGTGAGGAGGCACCGTCGACGAGAGACGCGCCGACCTGTGGTAGTGGGAGCGCGAGAGTCGGTAGGGCGGGGGTCTCCCCAGGTATGGATGCATCGCCAAAGCCTTGAGCAACCTTGGCTAGTGGGACAAGCTCTTCGACAATTGCAGAGGCAATGACATGTGGAGCACCCGCTATCGGCTCGGGAGTCGAAGGTGTGGAAACCTTGGATGACGCAGGGGGAGACACATCCGCACCACCCATGACAGATGACAACGGAATGGAGATAGGATTTGGCATTGACACTTCCGGGACGGGATCATGATGCTGATCTTGGGTGGGTAAGACCATATCTGAAGGTCGCTGATTACCTTCCACTTCACCCTCTTCGATAACACCCACGACCGGGATGGGCACTGAGGTGGGTCCCAAAGCGGTCTCCATTGCCGCCTCTCGGGATGAGTCGAGCGGATGAGGGGGGAGATGTGTCTCATGAATGAAGGCCTGCAACTCCAGCGTTGGTTCGGTGGGAGATTGAATCTCAAGTTCCTTCGAAGCGTCGTATGTTTGAGGACTTGGTATTGACTCCTCGGGCCCAGAACGAGAACCACAATTCGCTGGAGACAGCGATACCTCTTCTTCAAGCGGTTGCAACGCCATGTCTGGGTCTGGTGTCAAAGCCCTCGTAAACCCATAGTTCGCCTGGTAATCCGAAACAACCCTCCTCTGGAACTTATTCGGAATCACGACCTTTCCCGGAAGCTTATCTATCGCGGTGACCTCCGGGGATGGTAACGAGGAGAACGTCGAAGTGGGGGAGTAAGGTGAATATAGAGTTTGAGGCGACCCATTCAACCCTCCAAACTCATCCACATCCGATAGCCCAGCCCCACCTTCTCCCTCATACGCCGACAAGGAGGGTGATGTCAAGGCGGAATAGGAAGACTGTGAAGTGAACCTCCGGTGACGACCCCCATAACTCTGGCTTTCTCCTCGACTGTGGTGATGTGTGGAATCCTTCGCGACGGGCTTCACGGTCAAGTGAGATTTTGAGGCCATACCGAGACCTTCGGTCGGCAACGCCTTCGGTCTGTTCAGACCTGGCACACGATTGCCCAACATTTCGCCTTTCCTCCTCGAAATGTCGTCGTCGTGGGAGGGCATGGCGCCCATACCGAAGCTTCCCCTAGGAATAGGTGTCCCGCCGGCTGCCTCAAACCTCGCAATTTTGTCTCGTAGCGAACCCTTCGTGTTATTACTCGAATTGGCATTGGATTGTGTGGCGGTAAGAGAGGGGTCAGGAAAAGAGGAGGTTGCACTCAGATTCGGGGAGGTGGAGGATGAGTTGTTCTGCTGGTTCAGTTGCTGTAAAGCGGCGATACGATCCCTAAGGTTTTTGTGAGTTGGCAGTTTTGACCTGGTCGTGTTTGTCGACCTGTAAGCAAATGAGATTGGGATTAAGCTGGTCTGACGGACAAGTAGAACGGCCATCAAAGCGAGCTTACATGGAAGAGTGCCTAGGTGGGGAAGTCGCTTGAGGTTGGAATGATGGGAGGAGGGAGTGTGTGAGTTTGTCGACTTGGCTGTGGAAGGAGTGCTTCTCTCTTCGTCTTCAATCCTTGCAACGGATGACACACCAACGGCCCGCGTTATTCGCTGTCAATATCCGCCTGGATGAAGGGGGGGAAAAGACCAGAGATGGAACAAACGAAAGATAGCAGCCGGGTTTCGCACCCAACCTCGAACGTAAAATCGTGGGAATTCACCATCACCCAGAGTCAGACGAGCGGCAACGTACAAACTCCGAGTTAAATAACAAAACGATGTGGAAGAGGCTACATCCCAAAAATCACCCAACCTAGTCGTCGCAGTCGTCTGTCAGGTATTCTTCGTATACGTCAGGCTTGCGGCGCTTTGCAGGAGGCTGTCTCGATGATTGCATCCGATACCGACTCTCACCCTCATCTTCGTCATCCTCATCGCTCTCGTGTCTGTACCTCTCTGATTCCGAATAATCTGACACCCCTATATCAGATCCATCTTCCCGAGGATAGACATCCGAAACGTTGAACTTTTCGACGCCGTTTGTCCCAGGTCGTGGAGCAGGCTGGGGCCGTGGAACACCAAGCATATCGTGTAGTACACCCGATTCGTAAACCTCGTGAATCACCTTCCGATGAGTTATCGTCTGGGCCAGGTCTCAGTAATCAACCTAGGTGGAGATATCAAATGTGGGCAAACCTCCTGTGAAATACCCAGAATGTTCGAAAGAATACTCAGATCCTCAGGTGCCGTCCGTGCTCTGAGATTCGTATACCGACCCTTCTTTCGTGAGTTTATTAACCCAGCATGCAAAAACGCAGTGGATGTCAAGATCGTGTAAGCACCCGCGAATGTGGTTCGCACTTTCGCGATCCCATAGGAACCCTTCGAGACATCATTCGCTGTGAAAACAAAATGTCAGCAGGTAAAGAGATCGTTTATGGTCCACAACCCACATATGTCGTTAGGGTCCTCGA
This sequence comes from Thelephora ganbajun, assembly GCA_014904855.1. Classification (NCBI taxonomy): domain Eukaryota; kingdom Fungi; phylum Basidiomycota; class Agaricomycetes; order Thelephorales; family Thelephoraceae; genus Thelephora; species Thelephora ganbajun. The sequence goes on from MU118068.1 coordinate 32,720, forward strand.
TGCAAAGGAGATGGGGTTTGGTCGGATCCTGCCACCCTCTCCTCGCCTTGGAAAAATACGATCCACCATCCCGAATCGATATTCCAACTTCTTGATAGTTGAAATAACATCCATAGAGTTCGAAGAACTCCATCATTAGCACACCCAAATTCTGTGATGGGTCGATTTCTCCTCTCCGGATCTTCGGGTGCATCTGCAAGAACGAAACCGCGAGACAGACGATACTGTAACTCCCCAGTCCTCCACTGAACACCTCATTCATCGAGCGCTGACCCAAGAACGCCTTGATGATGAGCACAAGGGCACGGAGGGCCGGAAGTTCCTTGAGGAATCCAAGGACCATTTTTCCAGCAAAGACACCATTGATATGGTTGATGCTGATATCAACGGAAAAGTGACCGTGGGTGGTGACGAATTTGATGATGGGGACTCTGGCTTTCGCTACGATCGTTACATTATTCGTGATCCCTGCACGCTTCATCGTGTTCGCGAGGGCACGAAGGACGGTGACCTTGTTCATGTATGCCATGTTATTGGATTGGATCACCAAATCTATGTCACTAGTACGCTTTGCTTTCAGTGAACAATCCCGATACCGCAAAAAGCAGAGACAAGAAAGCACTTACCCTGAGGGCAAGTAAAGCTTCGTCTCGAAGCTCCCAAACGGCAAAACCTTCGCATCTGGGAAGTTCCGAACCACAGCTCTAGTAATCAGATCCACGGTTAACCCGCGAACCTCGTCTTCGGCCTTGGTAGGTGAAACATGTTCCACAAAAGCCTCGACCTCCTTCTGCAATCTACAACCAATATCAGCACCAGCCATGAAAAGCATGGACCAGAAGTCACTTACACCTCTGCGACGTTCGTACACCTGTTCCAATCCACGTTTGCGATCCAAGGAGCGTGTCGGGGAACGTTTTCTATCCGCTGTCGTTTCTCCCCATGTTTGTCTCCATCCCTATCTCGGCCTCCGTCGCGATCTCTCTCCCTCCTACTATCCCGGTCGTACTTCCGGTCGTCTCGGGACATCTCTCCAGATTTCCTCTTCTTCCCCCTCTTCTCAGCGTCTCTACTTTGTTTCCCTTGATCCCATTCTCTTATAGGGACGACAGCAGTCTCTTCGCCAGAGTCGGAAAAAGTAAACGCGATGAACTCCTCATCACCAAACGACACCAGCGCAGCGGATTCTGAGCGTTTCGGCATATTGACAGCAGGAGGTAGAGCAGACACAAGAGGCGGTGTAGCAGCGGACCTCTTTGCCTCGGATTTTGACCCGGGTCTAGGAGCAGGGGTAGAAGAATGACCGGGGAGTACGGAGGTACTGATTACATTTAAAACTGGTTCTGGTTCTGGTTCTCCAGTTTTCCGTCTAGAGCTCGAAGACGAGGATGACGCAGGTTGAGAGGCGAGATCGATGAGAGGAGGGTCAGGCCCAGAGTTAGAGTTTGCATTCAAGTCGTCCTGGTTTAGAGGAAGATTCAAATTTACGCTCGCCGACGGTCCGGGAGCGTCGGGTTTTGAACCGGACGTGACGGGTTGTGGTTTTGCCTTCCTCCGCTTCAAGCCCTTGTATGGCGGTTTGGTCGTCGTCGAGGCCATCGTAGACTCCCGCTTGAGGACGGAAGTGGGGTCTGCAGGTGCGGATGCGGGAAACACAGTTAAGCGCCGGTAGGCAAGCCACACTTCAATTGTGAAGCTTGAACATTCTGAACGCCGCAACCATCGACTAACCGGGAACTCGCGAAAACCCTGGCTTGACCCTCCTCATCAGGGTGTGAGATGGTCCGATGACACCTTGCTTAGTAGCCATGTTTCTTCGGCATTCTGGTGAGGACATCCCATCATGCCAGTGGCCGTGGATCCTTCTCCAATGGACCGTTTCTGTGGCCTCTTTGACAGGTTTGCCTTGATTTCGAATCCTCTCTCAAGTGTCATCAGGGAAACGTGTGCTGTTATGCATATGTTCCTTCGTTCGTGATCGGTGTCTGTGAACTGCGTGTTTACTAAGACGAATGCGAAGAATACGGATACACTCGGTCTCTTTTACCCCGAGCCCTGACGGTGATAAGTCAACCTCAGCGTTCGATCTCCTACCACCGCATGCTCGTCGACAGCGTATTCTAACGCAGATCTCGAGCCGCCATGCAGAAGCACTCTCGTCACAACGGGCCAAGGCGGGAGAGCTAGACCCTGAACTCGACTTCGTCTAGCCACTTTGCAATGCACTGCGCAGTATCCATGATAATATTCATCACAGATGCCATGAACTTCACCTCCGTGCATGCGAACACCGTCTTGCCAAAGCCATGAGAGCTCATCGAAGACACTTACCAGCTTCTCCGACACCCTTAAATCGAGGTCTTCCTCCTGCGGTGACAGGTGAGGGACACGACAAGGTCATATGGCTGTTCCGTCTCTTAGTCGTTGGCAATTAGGGACCCAGATGCGCAAGATGTCATAATGTAACATGCCCAACCCATGGAGACACGCATAATGAAAACTCGCCATCCACTTCCTCAAGTGATATTGTCAAGTTCATCAACTCCTTTCGATAGGGGTTAATCCCGGTCCCATTCTCAAGCCCAGGGAGACCCTCGCCATGCACCATCATCCCCGGTCACGGCGCTCGATGTACGTCACTTCCACTACAGAATTCGACGGTCCAAGCGAATATCCCGTTAGGTACGAGCTCAAGGACCGAGAAGATGATTACGCCCCCTTTCCTGCCAGAGCTAGTTTCGAACAAGAGGAAAACCCTTGTCCACAGAGGCTTTTCAGATGAATACATAAACATCCAACTCGAGTTTCAAATTCTGCGCGACACGCATCACCAGGTGAACGAAGACAGCGCGAGAGATCCGCGAATTGTTTGCTTGCCGTGCAAAGGATGTGGGCGATTCCAAGGTGGGTTTCGTTTGCCCTGCCTGGTAGGCATCACATCCCTAACAGGATCCAGCAGCGGGTACATGGCCACGCATGGAAGTGACGGTAGACCACGGCTCTCCACCGATCAATTACTGTGGCGGTGAAGTGCCCCTGCACCTCCACTACATACGTCCAGCTGCATGGTCGGGGTGGCATCTTGATCTCGAAAAATGGACTCTGCTGTACGAAATGTCCAGTACAATTGTACTTAGCACGGCAAATTCTGGATGCTCGACTCGGGGAACGTCCAGCAAACCACAATGGCTGGGTCCTTGTTACAGGTCTCTCTTAAACCACGGAAAACATGGAGTTCGTCGTCCCCTATATATAACGGATGAACAACCCGGACAGTGCTCCTTACCCCCTCTCACAGTTCCCCTGCCTGACGCATATCGACATCTTCCAACATGTTTCCCCCGCCCCGCCCCACCGCGAATCAGCCAGCCCAGACAAATGGTACTCTCACTACAAGCGCCTCAGATAGAGTACCTCGCGTCAACCAGCCTTCACCAGGAATCCAAATGGTTGTACCGGCCAAACACCAGTCAACAAATCCCCCGGAATCGTCTCGTCCAATGGCCGACTCTGTCCGCGTCCCACGTAAATTACCTAGCGACGAGCGGCCTGCAACAGAAGTTCAAAGGGTTACGCCAACCAAACGCCAGTCGATCAAATCCCCGGGATCTGCACCAACCAAACACCAGTCGGTCAACCCCCCAGGATCTTCACATCCACCGATCAGATTTGCCCCCATTCTTACCCCCGAGAACATGTACAGACGATCGAAGGTACGTCTTAAGATGCTCTCATATTCGTTTACTGAAGATTTCGCGACTCCAGTGCCGACTATGCAAGCAACAGTTACAAGATGTAAGATATCTGACTCACATCCGGCCATGTCGACCTTGCTGATTGTTGGGCTTTAATCTGATAAAGGGACCTAATGGATCTGGACAGGCCTGCCCACAGTGCTCTGTAGATTACGGATCGATGGGCGGACGTAATAAGGGATCTGGTGTCTTTGGCTTGAATCCCAGGTGAAAGCGCGTGACCGCGAACAAGTCTTTCACCAAGTTCCTGGGAGGGCTGTTCCTTGTATTGTGATTCGAAATTTTGATCGTTCTAGTTATTCTCTCCTCTATGGTAACCCGATGTTGGGAAACGTAGCCAGATTGCTTGTATTATCAACATGAACTTTTTCTCCTTTGCGACCAAATGACATGCCAGCGATAGAGGGAGTGAGAAGCGGACCCTTGGGTCCCGATTGGAAACACCCGGCATCATTGAAAAGTTCCACGGCCCACGATCCGCATCGACGACAATCATTCCAACACTAGGTAGTACCCTGTTCTTCCATGGCCGGTACTCTGATTGAGGCTTTCGCTGTCACTGAAAGGCCAATCCCCGTTTTATGGTCTACGCTGTTCAGTGAGAGGGTCGTCCCCATTATCCATTCAGTTCCGCGGGCGGAACCACGGGAACCGCCGTTACTGGCCGTGACTCTCGAGACATCTTTCGTCCTTTCATGTGGAGCAGCCTACCCCGACCTCCATGGATATCATCCCCATCACCTTTGTACTACGGCCTCGGGTTGACATGTCATGGTCCCAAGTGGCGTACGACATGGGAATCTGACTTATTTGTGTCAAAGGGTGGCACTGCTTTTTTGAGATGGTGGCCAATGCCTCTTCGTTGGTAGCCATGCCTCTGTGGTGCCGTGCAAGGGGCGGCCCGCCGGTAAGCGAGATGATCCACAAATAGCCCGCCGGCCCTCTTGGTTACTTGGATTGACACCCACACCATAACACACGCCCATGTTGATTGTCTGTCCGGGCCTTTGATCACAGTTCCATGGCCACAACGAGGGTTTGGTATCCCAGTCGTTCACCATGGTCTCTACCTTCGCCATGTCGCCGAGGGTATGTATATATACCCAACGTACGAAGGGGGAGGTAAATCCCAATTCTTCCTTTCCCCATCCTCCAACCGCCTCCTCAATTCTCTATCTCCATAAGCATGTTTGGGCAACCCGATGCCAATCCAATGGCCAACTCGGTCGTCGCTGTGACTCCTCCTTCTGTATGGTCCTATTCTCTCGAGTTTTCCGGTGCACTATTGACCGTCCTGCCCCAATTTGATTAGGAATCCCAGCGGTGCAGCAAATGTCAAGTCGGCGATGGCCAAGTGGTAATTCCACTTCTCCTTCGAGAACATTCAAGGCACTGATGAGATCCAGGTGGTCCAAGAGGGCACCTTAATGTGTTTCTCTTGTGCAGCCGTGCGAGGGCTGCATTCACCAATAGGGTGGCGAATGTGGATTGCCCAGGGCCCCAGTTTTCCCCGCTACTTTTTAAGTTACAACATAAGCGATGCGGTGCAACCGGTTTTTTGTGAACAATGTAAACTCGAAAGGAAGCTGGTGAGAATGTTGACAAATAAGTATCGTGTCACCTGTACTGATCATTGTCAACTCTCACAGTGCGCTGCGGCCAGTCGGGAGTCGTGCGTACGATGCAAAGAAGCCGGGGTTATCTGCACCTTCCAACTTCCGAACAGTTCCGCACGACCTGGATACTCATCGGAACTCGTGAATGCGCTGAGGTAGGAAAGGAGTGGTCCAGATCTTGTCCTGGTTTGTTTTTGTTGGTGCGAGCTTGTGTACCATTCGGCGGATGTGTTACTACCGATGTACTTCTACCTGGGTGCGATGTCGACAGAACATTGTACCGTTTCAATTGATCCTACTACGACAACATCTACGCAATGTCATATATCGGTTAAGCTCAAGATGTTGACGTGTATGGAAGCTCGGAATACAACGCTCAAGACTTCACGACAACTATGTGAGAATGGAAAACAAACTCGATATTTAAGCAAATTATTACCTTCAGCATGGCTGCCGCTATTGGCATTGCGTGGTCGGTATCGGAACGAGAGACATAAGCAACTAGGCCTAGAGATAGGCTACTTTAATTGCGTCACTCGTGTCCAGCATTTACTTCCCGGTCGGGCTCCAGCCGCGCAACAATGAAATGCACGATAAGTTTCGTCTCTCGACGTTGCGATGACTGTCCAATCATAAATACACTGGCCCATACACCGAAGAAACGAATAATTTCCCCGGTGCGTACGAGTCCTCAACACCTCAACACCACAAAGCCGTAACGGGGAACTGAACGTGAGGGACATGAGGGAATAGAGGGTCCATCATACATCCCTTCACCTGACGAAACATGGAAACAGGGGACGAAGAAAAGAATGGAAAGCAAACGCGTCAAATGGAACGGCTCGATCAATCCCCATCCAAAGGCAAATGCAACACACTACTCGATCTCGAAATAGGCTGTCTTGGCACTAAACTTGAGAGGTTCATCTGACTCGAGTTCAACGACCTCGTTGAATAGAATGACCCCAAGGATGTTCCGGCTCCGGCTTCATCGAACCCGCCAAGTCTCGGAGAAGGAGGGGTCATCTGGTGAGCTGTACCCGTGCATGAACTTGTGTTCAGAGTTAAGGAGGATCCGGTGATAGAGTTAGGAGGATTGTGATTGGGAATCGGTGAGGATGAAGAGAGGGAGATAGAGGAGAGTGGTGCGGGCAGCGGGAAAGTGGACGATCGACTCGGACTCGGTTTCGACGAGCCTTGGATAAATCCCCAGGAAGAGCTTCTTGAGAGCGAGGTGTTAAGCGCAGGAGGCCTTGAAGCACGAGGGGGGGTCGAAGACCCGGGCAGCAGGCCAACGGTGAACCGTTGTAGCGGTTTAAAAGTCGAACCAGACCTCGAGATCGATAGCGACGAACGAGGCGACGTGAAAACGCCACCATTGGCGTGACCTTCTTCCATAGCGTAGCTATCAGATATAATCTTCCTCCCACTTGTGTATCCGCCATTCCCATGCCTCCCTCTGGATGCGTACCTCGTAATCCGCTTAAACGTAGCCCGCAAGGAGAACCTCAACCTCCACACTATCATCCCCAACGCGCCTAGCATGAAGATATAGAAGATGAATCCCACGAGCGAGAATCCTAAGGACTTTCTGGTGAGTGAGGGAGGCAGGTGATCTGATAGTTTGCTTTCGATGGTATCAAAGTCCCAGAACGGTGGGCTGAAGGCGAAGGGCGAGTTCATCCAATGGGGTCGTGACCATCCATCCAGAGGATCGGTTATAGGCTTCGTTGTCGACGAAAGCGGTGGGACCTCTTTCGATGCTTCGAGTACCATCTTCCCTAACGTCCAACTAAACGCGATATCCCCCACGGTGTCCATGCTCTGGAACGCTGGCCGGCCTAGCCCCTTCTGCTGTGCTTGAGCGGACACGGCGGGGCCTCCCTCGGTCACCGTCAAGTTTCCCTTGGGGTCTATGATCCGCGGCATCCCCAAGCCCGAATGTAAAACGTTGGCGATCCAAGCGGCTTTGAAACACTGCATTTGCAAGCGAGGAATCTCGACGTTATCTCCCCACTTTCCAACGCCAACGATCTGACCATCCTTCTCAACCTCTCCATCGCCACCTAACAGTTCCTTCCCGCCTTCCAACTGGGAATTCTTGTGTTGTTGGAGGATATCCGCCCAGTCCCGCTGGCAAAACTCCACCGCAGCCCTTTCGTATTGAACGAAATCGTATGGCCCACCGAGCCCGAAGACATGTTCAGCAGAGTACCAGTATTCCGACACCCCGATGAAGTGTGAACCAGAAAAGTCGATCGGTGGGACGTGCACACCGTCGAAAAGACAAGGGGGAGCCGAGCAAGGAGCGTCCTTGTTGAGGAGTAGAGAGGTCTTTTCTAGACATTGTTCGAAGGAACCAGTTCCGACGAGGGTATGCGGCTGTTTTGAATGCTGAGAGGCGGAGGGGGGTTGAAGAGGTTGTCCGACTAGTTTGAGGTCCTTTGGGAGACATGGATCGGGAGTAGTATCCGAAGAAGCATCGGGGTTCATCGAACGGTTCGATTCGAAAGCGTTTATGGTCTGCGCGACATATCGCTCCCGAGCCTGGTTCGTTCCGTATCCCAGCCAAGTAGTGACGAACACCCTGTGAACGATCTCCTCTCCACCAAGCAACCTCAATCTAACCTCGACCAGGCTATTCTCGGGATTATTACGTTCGGCTAAACTTGGCTCGAAAGCGATCTGGGTTGAAGCACCTCCCATATCGAGAAACCCGTACGTCGTCCGGTCTTGTGAATGACCGGTGAACCCATCCATGAGGTAATTGACAGAAAGCCAGCCGAAAAGACCTTCCTCCTCCCCAGTGATTATCCGAATGTTCGAGCCACATGGTCCCGCGGAGGAAGGGTTGTCGATCCGAAAGTTGGATTGCGTTTTGAAGAAGTGACAGGCTTCCTCCAAGATCTCGACCTGTTGCTCTTGAGTTAGCAACCTCATGCCAGCGGTGGCCAATAGAAAAATTGGTGTATCAGCTTCGACAGAGGGCGGAAGGTGTATCCTGGCATATTCAAGGAGCGGTCGTAGATACTCGGACACGCCTTTGGGATTCTCGGCGAGTGACGAAATGCCTGTGCCAAAAACAAGCCTAGACTTGAGATGACGGTACCCCGAGAAGCTTCAAGAGAACGTGTCGTACCAGGCTCAACTTTGTAAACCCAATCGTTCGGACTATGGGTACCCTTTTCCACCTTCGGCAAACGGTTATACGAGTTCTCTCCTTCTGATTGTCGCACGAGGGTGGCGTCTTTCCAGCTGTATATTTGCAACCTCGAACCTGACGAACCAGCATCAATGACTATCCCGAACCGTCTCGCGTAGAGCCATGATTCAGTCGGGGTGGGTGGGGGCATGTACGGTCTTCTCGTTCAGGATTCGTCACGGATAAATGGGGTAACGGGTAAAAGGATCCAGCTTTGAGAGTAGGGGAGTGAGAGGGGGTATCGCCTGGATAGGATGATAGACTGGGTGGCAAAAGCCTTCAAAACTGTGATGGTGATCGGTCGCGACTTGACAACCTTCCACTCTGGTGCGATTCCTCTAAGCTAACCCTGAGGTCGTCGTTGGGCACACCACTGCATAGGGACTTCTGGGATATCTCTGACCTGGGAGCGTCTGGCTGTATCCGGGCTGCTAAAATCTAGCCCGAGCCTTACACGTGGATCAAACCACGCGCTCGATAGCGCCTGGCTTGAGAACCCTTTGGCGATACTTCAGCCGCTGAGTCTGGATTCCTTGTCGAACACCCCAAACCAACGGTCTACCAATCACAATGAAGGGATAGGCCTTGACTGCCCCCATCGGCCTTTTCATCTCAACAACCGGCTCTACACATTGAAATCAAAGCGCTTCCATATCTGAACATTCAATTTGGTCGACCAGACCCCCTGCACCGCCATCTCCGGGGGTGCTCAAAGTCGACCCTACCGTTATCACATACTCCATACAGGAATTTGTAGATGAAAGGGGGTTCCCGGCTGTCGGCTCCATGAATAGGTGTCCATCAGAGGATTGTTCTCGACCCGCCCGGTGTACCCTGTGCTCACCTGACGACAAGGAATGAGCCAAACTGTGGTTCATTTCCAAAAACTTTGAAGTACGTATATTATACGAACATACATCGGTCCCCCTTCCCAAGCTCGCGGACAAAGAGAATGAGGGTCCAGAACAGTATCCACACAATGACTTCACATGGACCCCTTCGGAGCGCTCGATCGCATGGACGTCTACCAATTTACTTGGCAGGATCGTTTTAGATCTTTAAGCCCTGACCTTCCTAATCTCGAATCCCCTCCAAAATCTTAACGCGGCTTCGAATCCCGCGGCGCTTACTATTCTCAGATTCACCGTAGCAGGTGACGCCAATCTCTCCGTTTTTCCCCCGTTTCATCGCTTCAATTCATAGCCGTTCGCATTGAGCCAAGAAGCAGTCCAGGGGTCCAAACACAACTACAATACAACTCTACATCCATCCCGGAATCGATGCGTCCAATACATATCATTTTTCGGGGCACGCGACCACTTGTGCCATGTGCATCAGGGTTTGGGCCCCCCCAAACCCACACAGAAGCGACGCAGTCTAGCCTCAAGATCTCAATTCAGAAAACTTTTGGCATGACGTCGTCATTCCTCCAGGTTCCATTCTTTCGGTACGTGGTGAGAAATCCAACGAACACGACCCACCTGATAGAACACCAAACGCTTCCAACCTTTCCGGGTAAGAGAGTCGAAACTACTCCAGCCTCCATTGGTAGTTCCTCAAACATGTAACACAAACACACGAGTCCAATTTGATATTTTCCACCCGACATGACCTATATTGGGTTCACGATACCGCACAGAAGGGGTGGTCATTCGTAACATCGGTGGACTCTCTCGCTCCAACAAGGGGGTACGCAGGGAAGGTCGAACGGCTAATCAGCAAATCAGAAATCCCCTCCACACCTACATCCTAACTAGGTTACTAATGGTTAGCTCAAGAGAACTCTCACACGAGCCACAACCCGTCTTTCCAACTTCGTCACCGTCGATCCTGGGATTTGAAGTGTCCAGAAGTTGCGAATTCAAAACCCACAGGTCACACGAGCAGGCGGAACTAATTTCGTTTTGACAAGTCTAGATGCCAAAAATTTTATTCCATCCGTCTTCTGACGTATATGCGCGTCCTCCTGGGGTACATCAATATACACAGGGTCAGGCACGAGCAAGGAGGGAGAGGGAATACATGGATAAGGGAAAAGAATGGAGAGAAACAGAAAAAACCGCGAGATAGACGTTCAAGTCGTGAGTATACGTAGGTATACACAATACAATGGCCCCTAGATACACTTTCAATCCACACAAAACCCAAAACAGAACAGAGATAAGAGGGAGGCCAAGGTGGACGATTCAGCGGGGGGTGATGAGAGGAATAGGGAGGGGGTGACAAGGGTGTTGTTTCAAACGATGTGAGCGAAATCCGAGGGGACAAGGGCAGAGGATGGGGAAACTGATAAGAAAGGAGGATGAGGGACAAGGGTGAAAGGTGAGGGGGGAGGCTCGAGAACGCAAACAACGGTGCAGACTTGACGACAGATTATACGTACACACAAAATGAGGAGCAAGGTAAATAAGAATCAAGAAAGAAAGGGAACATGCATAAAACAGTGCGAATAAGGAGCGCGTCGATAACAGCTTAGAAGGGGGAATCACAGAGACGGGGGCATATGCAGAGGGAGAGCAATCAAAGAACGAGGAATGCAGCAAACAGAGCCAATGGGTGAAGGTGTTGCGCGGGGAGGTGGAAGCAGTTCGGTGGTCCATGCAAGGGGGAATCAGAAGGGAGATGAAAAGATGACATCGCGTGACGAACGAGAGGTCAACGAGATCATGGGAACGAAGCGTCAGCCTCACTCTAAAACCTCAAACCGCCCTCTCTTATTCCTGTCGTCTACACTTTCAACCACCTCTCCCAGACCTCGCTTGCCCATCACGCTCACTCCACTCATTCCGATGATACTGCCGCTCATTCCACCTGCAGTGATATCCGTGAAACTCTCCCCACTCACTATCCTCTGGAGGATTTGATTGTATTGTTCATCCGTAAGTCCCATTCCGGCGAATGGATTGATCTTGCCGTCATCGTCTATCGACATACCGAGTGACTGCGAGAGGTCTTGCGTTTGCGCTTGAATAGTCATCGCATTCTCAAAGGAAGGATCCGACATCGGAGGAATTCCTATTGACCGTGGGACCTTGCTATTCAACTGTTGCTGTTGGATTGCCTTGAGATGCATCAAATGTTTCTGTTCGGCAAAATCAGAAAGCAAAACGCAATCACCGATCAGTTAGATTCTGCAACGAGGGAAAAAAATGACGCACGTCAAGCATGTCGAAGAGTCCCTCTTTGGTGAACGGCTTCGGCAAAATGTCGTTCATTCCTATGTCAAGCGGGTTGAGGCGCCATCTTCCGTGTTATGAAATTAACAAGATACTTACCAGACGCATAGTAGCTCATGATCTCCGCCGGTTTGGAGTTACTCGTCATCGAGATGATCGGAGTCATGTGATCGAACTGTCTGATCATCGAAGTTGCAGAAACACCATCCAGCTTGGGCATAACGATGTCCTAAAAGTTTGTACAAATCAGTTCCACATCAGAAAAAAGTTACGTGGGAGATCACCGCACCATAAGGACCAAATCGTACTTCTCCAAGTTCATCTTGTTCACGGCGCCGACACCATCCACAGCAACGTCGATCGTGCACCCAAAGATCTGTAAGAACTTGCTTGAGAGTTTCCGGCTGACCGCGTCGTCCTCGACCAACAAAACCCTCGGAGGAACAGACCACCCAGGTACGTAAGTAGACCTCCTGATCCTCAGCGTCTGACGTTCTGATGATGAGACGTTCTGAACGGTCCCCTCGCTTGACTGGCCAATACCACCGTCAGCAGTTCTTGGGGTTGGCAAAACAACAGCGTCCGCAATTGATTCCGGGTCGAAAGTCCAGTTACCGTTCTCGTCATCTATGGAGGAACGAGGCATGAGATGACCTAAGGTGAACACTTGTAGCCCTTCGTGGGTCAGATCCGTCGTGTGAAAGGGTTCTGTTTGGACATTTGCGACGGTTCCTTCCTCAGGACCAAGTACGAATGCGTCAGCGGGACCAAATGCGGTCGATGGACCTGGAAGTGGGAGCCTCATCTGCGTCTCGGGTCGTGTTCGTTGTAATTCGCCGATCCGCGCCAGAGCGTCCTGCCTGCTGAGAGGTCTCGGTGGTGCCTCGGTAGCCCCTGGTTGAGTTGTGTTGGTTCCGTTCGAGCCGAGAGTTGATGGCTCATTATCCCCGTTCATCAGCCCAGCAGTAGCTGCCATCAGCCTTTGTACCGCGGAACTAGGTCTTGGTGGTGCCTCCTGCGTTCGCATAGTTTGTTGGGGAACACCGCCTGCGGTGTTAGTCGCTCCAGATGACCCTGAACCGCTTGACGCCGATGTGACGCCAGTCACACCACTCAGGCCGGTGTTCAGAGTGTTGATCGAAGCCGGTCCGGTCGCATTGGATGTCGTCCCACCAAGATCGAATGACATTCCCGCCAATTCGGCACGTCGCGCGATCTCGTTCATTTGTATCAGCGAGGCGCGGGCGACGTCAACCTCGGTAAAACCCCCAATCATCCGCTGAGCTTCCTGAGCGGGAACAAACGGATTTGATTCCGAGTCCGCCGAAGTCGATCCACCGAATGACGGATCGCTGTTTGTTCCGCCCCTGGCCACCATGAGCGCTTCGGCCTTGAGTTTGCTATTCTCGATGTTGAGAAAGTATTGGATGAGGTTCTGCATCACTCCATCTTGTTGGGCCATATTACGTTGAAAGTTGACGAGCTCGCTCAGAACGTTTTGGTAGTTGGCTTCCACAGATCGGAGGCGGGTGGCCATCTCATCGTGACTGCGGGTGAGGTGATCGACTTGGCCCTGGAGGGATTCGAGTGTACGGACGTATTCGACGGGAGGACTAGCGGCGACTGTGGGAGCAGGAGAATTGACATTCCGTGTTGAGTTCTTACGAGCGGAGGGAACCTTGCGTTTGATGTTCTCCAGAGCGTCACGTCTCTCAGCGTGGAAGTCTGGATGACGAAATGTCCAACTCTGTGAAGGGGAGTGAAATGGGAGAGTGACAAATGCGGAGTCAGAAAACCAAGCACACAACGAGATAAAGAGTCGTGGGAATAGGTGGCATCAGAAAGGGATCAACGAATCAAATCATACACGTTAAGTGCGGAGATCGAAAATCGCGAGGAGGAAGAGGGGAGAAACGGGAAGGAGGAGTATGATGAATCAAGTGAGGCAAATTTAATAAATAGAAGATGAAAATTATTATTCAGCCACCGAGGGAGGGTGACCAAACAAATGACAGAGGGGCAACGTGGTCACGGAAGAGCGTCGCGTAAAAAGGGAACGGGGAACGGGAGGAGGAGAGAGTGGGCGATATAGGATGAAACACTCACATGTTCGCCAAATTGATTGTCGTCGGTGTTCTTGACCTTGTGGAAATCATACTTGTTCAGTTGCCTGACGAAAGAGGCGAAGTTGGAGTGTTTGAACATCCGAGGCAGGATTGATTTTGTGAATTCGTTCATGTCCTTGACGACAAAGCAGTCGCCTCCGGGACCCCACGAAACGACATGCTGGAAGTTCGGATCTTCAAGCATTCTGAAAAAAATTGGCTAGTTCAGTCTGCGCTTTCAAACCGGGGAGCGCAGGGTGGGAGCATACTTGTAGAGCTTCTTCACGAAATCGGAGGTGGAAGACATGGAATCCTCCGTTAGATCATGCCTCGACTGAGAGCTACTTGGCTCTGGGGGTTCCCTATGAGGAAGCGGATGGGACTCTTGTTTGACAGGCGGCGCAGGTCTCTGGACAAGGTCCTCCCTCGGGATGGACTGATTCTGCCAGGGAAGTTGTGAGGATGGATGTGAGGAGGATACGGGTGAGGAGTGGTGAGGATAGGGAGCATATCTGGGGTTTGCTTGAGGGAGAGAGTTTATCGGGGGGAGGGTGATGGACCGATTGTTGTAAGATGAGCCTGGAAGGAGCTGGGAGGGAGGAGGGAGTTGGGAGGAGGGGAACCGCTGGTGCCGCTGGTGAGAGGGTTGCTGAACGTACTGTCCAGGCTGATCCATTGTCGACCGTTGGCCTGGGGTGATTTTGGCTGGAATTATCTAGGAATTTCTAAGTCGTTGTCGTGAAAGGCGTGCAAGGTCGGAGTTGTTGAGCTGAGCGGAAGGGATCTCTGGCTGACCGCACAGGTGAGCGTAAAATAGTCCGGATCGTGTGAAAGAAAGCCGGCGTGCACAAGTATTTGATCTCATCAGCCGTCTTGCAACCCCGCTCACTTGGTACAAAACTTTACTGCTTATTTATTTTACCAAAATCTGCCGTTCCAACGGATCCTGTCGGGGTCCGATCGGTTTGCGGTCCGCCTTGGAACCAAACCGAACCTCCCTCCGCTCCCATCCGGTTTCATTCATCCTCGACCCATGCTCAACCCGACCGACAAGGACACACCTAGATCATCCCAACCCCCCGGTCTCAATTATGGCAGATCTCCCAAAGATAAACACTGCTCGTTTCCGAGTTACGCTCGTGTTCAATGGCGCCCCACCCTCACCAATTCGGGGAGGACCCTCCAAAGATAACGGATGATATCCCATTATCAATTCGGGTCGGCGGCAAGCGGGGATTGAAAGAAGATCAACCCAGCCAAGGCAAGTACCATTGGGAAAGGCAGACGTCGCAGCTTGTGCGTTGTTGGTGTGGGCGATCGTCTCTTTCCTCCCCACCTCGCACACTGTAAAGGAAGTGTCAGAGCCTTGCACCTCGTTGACAGTAAATCGACCGCGTCCATCCCATATCAGTACCCACATCGATTAGTTCGATGCCAGATAATATCGCGCAGCTCTCTTGCATCATCGACCACGTTGGTGCAAACCAAAGACCACGATGCATCATGTCATCAAACATTCGACCAGCAATTCAGTTGGGCACAGGGACAAACGAATCACCTGAGGACTCGCGCGTTGATCCGGCGAAAGGGCGTCCCAGAGCAGAGGCACCGGCAAGGTCCTCAATGCACCGTTAGCGAGAAGGAATGGTACGTCATTGTCCGTCGCGAAGGGAGAAAAAAAAGTCGACAGGTGCAGATGCCCCGTTTACCCTGTCTACGCGACAAGCTAGAGTTCTGACACTCTTATCGGGTGGCCGTTCATTACCGTGGGTCGGTTTGATGTCGTAAACCATATGCGGGAAGAGGTGAACGACTTAGTGTCCGAGAAGTAGGCGGCGTTGCTCACATGACAGGTGCAGGCAGCAAAACCGTAATACGGGACAGCTGGCAGGACTTCTTTGGAACCAACCTTGCGTCACGGGCGCGACAATGAATATGATGAGCACAAAAACCAGCCAGGAATTTTCCGGTCCTAAGAAAAGCCAATCAAATCCTGACGGAAGAGCGATACCAGGTGTCGGCGAATTCAAACCCGACAAGCCTCGAGTCGTAAAGGCATGTCGAGCCAATAGAACGCCAGATTGAGTGACTTGAAGCTTGAAGCCCCGATAGACAACGGAAGAACGAAAGGGGTCGTCCTGGGATGATGAGGGGCATGTAATATGTTTATCGCTGTTTGGCAAAGACCTTCCCAGTCGCAACCTAAATCTAGCAAAGCTTCCAGACCCTCAGAGATCATTACATCACCATCTCCCACTCTCGCCATTCCTCTCATTTACCGAACAATCTTGTCTTACGACTGATCAAAGGGGAAAGAGATGAGCAGCGGTCTCTCACCGTGAAGTCTAAGGTAAATTACCGAAACCCCTTATAGATGAGCTTACCCGCTGATAACGAGCTTAGATTGCACCAGGGCGTTACGTCTCTGAGCGAACCCCAGCGCATAACCGACGCTGCTAGCGCCTTCGTGGCCAATTTCACACTAAGGAACGGCGACGGACCAGCCAGGCACTGGGGGCGCGTAGAACAAACAATTATGCGCGCATTCTGCCCACTGACCATCTCCAGCCAAGTTGAGTGGATGATATCCCAAAGGCCCACTATCCTCATCTTGAACACACAAACCCCATACATCACCCATTTTTGTACATTGCAGTGGTCATGTGGGAACCGCTATTCTGCCGCACTTGACACAAACCGATGATGGAACAATGTCTCTGGGTCGATTCGCGGCGGGAACTAGGGACATTCCAGCCCTTTCGATTTGTCGTTTCCATCCGTTCACTGAACTTTCCCCTAGATGGATTGACGCATTCACGTCATAACCCTGTGCCTTTGGGTTCTTCATGATCGACCGGAAACGGAACGACGAGCTACGTGAGGTGTGGTCCAATATTCTTGGACCTACAGGGGATGTTATTTTATGAACCGCTCGCGGGGGGTCGAGGGCGCGGCGAGGCCTCCCCGATTCTATTCACTGATCGTACTGATTGTGTTTGCCTCTTCTCCTTTGTTCGCTTTGACACATAGCTCGACCCTCTCGTCATCGGCGAGGAACACTTCTTATACATGTAATCATCAGCTGTCTTCCAATCTTGTTCTGAACCGATCCGTGTCAGGTTTCGTGCCCTGACGCGTCAAACGGGGTTTGGTTGTGAACGCGCAGTGAGTATCCCTCTTCTATGATCCTCTCGATGTCTGGAAGAAATTCGTTTACACTCATATCACCCACACGCGGACGCTTGTTTTCCAAATTTGTACGAACGTGCTAAAGTAACTCAACCGTAGATACACGCACATCACCCCATCACCCGGCCACCAGAAATTATCCGATTCAATCTGCCACATCTGAGGAGGATCCCGTAACCTGATGAGAGGGAGAAGAAAACAAGTTCTGCATTTCCCATGCCGAGCTCCGACGCTTTCCCGACAATTTGTACCTCCTGTACGTACGACCCCCTTCTTTTATCTCCCTCCACACTTTGGTCCATCAATCCCATGATATCTCCACTGCCCTTGCAATCCTCGGCGGTCCTTGCTCTATCGTTGCTTCGAAGCAACTCAGTACGGCTCCAAACCCCCCTTGTTGCTCTTTGTGCTTGCTGATGCGCTAGAAGGCCATCCTTTACGTTTTTCTAACGTCCGACCGCCAAGCGTGTTCGCACCATCTACTCTTATCTTCTATATCGGTCGAGTCGATCAGTGAATTAACTTAATTGACCGTTCCACCCCAACCACTATTATCCTAGCTCGGTACGGTCGCTTTTCGACGTTCAATGGTTAATTCATCCGAGATTTGTCGTAGAGCTTGAATGTCGGAATCTGCAACTTTCCGAACGCGGGAAGCCATGCCGATCCTCACACGAACGTTGAAGCCGTCTACGAAGCCGTGATCTGGGAACTCAAAGACTCCACAGCCTCGATGCTCGACCCGTGTGAGCTGGCTAGAGTGGAGAGCTTGTGCCAAATACCGTTGGAAAACACGAGGAACTCTCCGAATTCTCCCCCCTCTCGTGCGGTAGCAGGGAGGGTTGTGCTATGAATGTGTCAATACTGCGGTTCCCCCAGGCGTACGATTACAAGAGTGATCGGCTCCTCCCTCATGAAGGACAAACATTTGGAAGATGATTTTGCAGGAGCGTTCATTCTGATGGATGCGAAGTTTGTCGTTCTGATTTTTTCGTGATTTGACATCTAGCGTGTAAGGAGATAGTATCGGGTTGCACCATGGAGCCGTTTGGCCGCGTGCGGTCTTTGTTTGTCACACCGTAGTCATGTGCCTGTTCTTACTCCTCAATAAACCCATGCCTGGTGATAGTTTTCTTCTGGGTACCTTGTGTTGGGTAGCAGCGGACGCTATCTCGGTGATTTTTGTGCAATCTATGTATGTAATACTGGGGGATTTGCCCACCCTCTGTGTTACGGGGCCACTTTTGCTATAATCCTCTCATACAAGAGGCTTAAGGTTACCTACTATCGCGAAACCTTGCAGTCATATAGTATAGGGTTTTTAATTCACGCTCGAATGTTTTTGGCAGTGTCAGCAAACTGGAGGCGATCGTGATTCACGAGTACAACTAAGGACAATTGTATACCCGGGGGAACCACAGTCGATTCTGCTCGTGTTGTGGGAGCGCGCCACAGAATGGATGCTTCTAATAACGTGGGTGCGACTCAACACAATCATTATACTATGCAAAATGAACTGGAAAGATGGACGTCTTCTTTTCTTTGACGGAGGGAGGGCCTTGTATTATGCCGAGGCGGCCGGCGGTCAGGAATACACGGCGCAGCGACGGCAAAGACGAGGTTGGAAGCTTGAATTCCAACACGAGCATGAACGAGGCGCGGGATTGAATAGTGAGGGGTACCGGTAAGCACCTGAAGTTTGCTGCCGTTCAGTATAATGATGGTGGATCCTGCGAGGAAGCAGGTCGTTCGTGTCGTGTCGTGTGTAAGTGACCGGGATATCTTTGTTCAGTTGTTCAGTTGCCCGGAGGTGGACGGGCTAAGAGACTGTGTACTTCCGCGCTTCCTCCACTCCATTTGGGTTAGGATTAAGCAACTCGATTATGATTTTCGGGTTGGAGATGCGATACTTTGCTTCCTTCTTTTCTCATTCCATCGTAGGCCCCTTAGCTAAGGATTATGAGCACTTCCATCCCACGAAACAGATTCCGTCTCGATTTGATGGGTCCATGTGCATCGATTCTCGTAAGGACGGAGGTAATAATAACCGATATCCATGTCAAGGTCAGGGCAGGGGCCGCGCGGTTTGAGAGAGACGCGGTTTGAATCGCGGAAGTTGAAAATGAGGACGAAGATGAGGAAGATGAGGTTAGAACGAGGGGGGGGGGTTGAATCTGGATGAAGATCCGGTGCTAGTCCCGAAGATAGCTGGCCTCTCAAGCGGGAAACCCGGTACGTGGAGGCGCCACCAGGTTTAGGTCTCCCGGAAGGCCGGCCGTCACACAATACTTCAAGGCCTCGAGTCCTGCACGACCATTCGGCGAGCTACGACGAACCTTCGCATGCGGTTGTACGTCCTCGAGGCTCGCCGATCATCCGAACCTTCCGTTCCGAGGTGCCGACCAGCCAGGGCGTGCCCTCAGCGCCAGCCCTTGCGGGCTCACTAGACTCCGATCCCATTCCCTTCTGTATCATAAGTTTTCGGACTAGCATCGATGAAAGTCTTACCTTTCGCGTTACGATGTGAATTACAAACGCGCCGAAAGAGAACTGCGACCGCCTCGCTGCAGACTTGCCCTCACAAAGTTGGTTTCCGTTTCTGAAGCTTGTTGGCATGTTATGCGGGTTGAATGGGTTTGGACCTGTTATCGATTACTTACGATTGTTGTTTTTGTTCCTGGAAAGATTTTTGGAAGGCGGTTTAGTTTAAGATGCTGGAAATTTTTGTTTCCGTTGAGTTCCGTTGGGTGAAGAGACGGACATGTGGCTATTCCTCGTTTGAAACGTGCATTCCATTGTTGTCCGCCACGTTCTTCCGGTGTATCACGCGCCTCCTTACGCTTACCTCTTGACAGGTCCTGTGGCCTACCATTCAGCATTCGACTTCATGCATCATGTTACGGATGGCAATGCAATCATGCGCTAGTACATAATTTATCCCGTGGTTTTTGCTTGGGTCCTCTTACCCTCCTCCTCCAGGGCGACGCTACTTCTCAGTCCCTCTTGTACGTCGAGTGTACGTACAACACATTGGCACAAGTGCCCCGCATCTGATGATCCTTTTGCTCCAATTAGTCCTGCTTTGATCCGAGGAACCACGTATCGGTAACGAAATACCAAAGGAAGTATTCGGACAACTCATTTGGGGGAATGTGTGTCTGTGGCTGGGTTTGGGTCTTTTGGTTCCAAGATGTGGTACGGGTAACGTTAACTTCGGGAAGGATCCGAAAGTCGTAAGCAAGTGAAGAGGGCTGTGCCCGCAATTTTTTTATTTCAAGTTTTCGGGTTTTTTCCCCGTTTATTGCGTGCGGCCGAGGGCCGACCGGTGAGCTTGAAGGGGAGATTGGAGCGGAGTTACCATTTCAGAATCAGCTGGTGTACGTTGTTGGGTGTTATATGTGGAGGGTTTGAAAATCAGTGAGGCCGCAAAAGATTTCTGGAGGTTTGATGATGGGGCTATGGTTCCGGAGGATTTGAACCGTTCGTTTCGATTGTGCTCATGGTCCGCTTTGAAGGACAATGCTTTGGAACGAACGTTCTTGGTGGTTATCATAGAATAACGAGGCGCTGCGGGATGCATCGATGCGTCCGAGGAAAACGTTCCTTGGGTCGGCCAAAGTGCAGAAAATGGAGTGCTGTCAAGGTAGGATTACGATACATTCTAGACCAGATGGTACAACCGCGAGCAGCCACAATGTGTAATCAAGCGTGGGAAGTAAGAGTCCACAAAAATGTTCCAGGTTCCAACAAAAAATCACAACGAGTCGTGGAAGCGAAACCTAGCTGTCCAACCCCCCGCCTTACACGAGAGCTATTCGAAATAAAACACAATGGTTTGATCGTGGCCAAGGCCACGCCATGGGCAGGTACATCGAACAACGGGTCGGAACCGGAAGGGAGTCGGTGGATTCTCACCGAAACGTAGCCCACAAGAACGGTATCCGAGTCTTCAGTGGATTGGAATCGACTAGACGACCGTCTCGATGATGTTCACGGCATTGATTTTGGACGTCTAAGGAATTCAGGGCCCGGGAGGCAGCGACGACAGTACGGGTGAATCCAGGGCGCTGACCTGTCATCCTTCTAAAACCTCTTGGGCCGCAGTCCCGAAATCTTGTCCTTCCTATTCGTCGGGGCCGCGTTAGCCTCAAGAAGATGATCAGCTAAGTGTTGCTCCAAATCGTAGTTGTATCCGACACACTTCAACCCCCATATAGTCAAGTTCTGAATCCAGGGTTCATTCACTGGATTATCGCCAACTAAATGGCAGGGGTGCATACCTCTATCCCAGAGTTGAAGTCTTCCATGATCTGGGACTCATTTACTAGACGCTTGAGGTTTTCGTCCTCTTCATGTTTCACGACCTCAGCCAGGGTAGGTTCCCGACCAAACCGTCTACGAAGGAAAACCCTCGCGCGAGTACTTTTGCCGTTTGTCGTCGAGCGAACGCGCTCCGCCCAGCTTTTCCTCACCTGTTTAGTCGTCTCATTAAGGGAGAAAGGAAAAAGAAAATATCAGATGTGGCTGCACTAGGCCCTGACTTACCTTGTCTGATTGCGATAACCACTCGTCCCTGCTTACCCGTTCTATCCAGACGCGGTCATAGAGCCCGAAGTAACGGTAGTCCTCGGAGCTGCGATGCAAGAAGAGGTGATACGGCCCTTTATCCCCCCTATCGTCCACCCATTCTTCCAGTTTCCTATCGAGCCAGAAAAAAATCCCGCATTCCCCCTTTCTAGTAGGCAACAGTGGGCTGAAATCATACCCCGGGAAAAAAAAAGGGTTCCAGGAATCCATGTGCATGTCTCCTTGCGGATGCTTGGTGGCAAATCATATGCGTGCAATGACCCCCAAAGGTGTGTGACATGTTTGCACGAGAGTTTGAGCCGATGCGTGGATGCGTGGTCCTGTTGTTATCAACTTGAAAGTTTGGTCCGAGTTTTGATAGCCTCCGGTTGAGAAGAGCGTTGTCCATGACGAATTCGCAATCTGGATCCTGCTTCTTGTGTTCTCTCTCGTCTGCGCCTGGGTCCTGTGCAGGGTAAGAAGGTTGTTAGAACGGCGTGTGCGAATGTTACCTTGAGTTTAGCTTTGGATATGCTAGGTTCTGGTCCCTTCGTCATGCGTTTAACCTAAGCGTCGTTAGCATTCTACTGTGGACGAGGGGAGTAATGACTGTTCACTGTTGTAGTTGCATTCGAACGGCCGAGTGTGGGTTTAGTTGGAGGTGGCGACGAGTGCGACGCACATCTGAGTTCCGCCCGCGGCGAATCTATAGATGCATCGTCTCCGTCTAGATGTGCCCCCGTGTTCCGTGTCTCAACCTCCTCATCGCTGTTGCCTAGGGACTCCGAAGTCTCCCTTCGGATCAGTTTCCTCTTCCTTGACGCCGGTGCGGGAACCGCTGCACAATGGTTGGACAGTGAAGTGACGGGCATTGAATCAAACCTACCAATCTCGTCATCACTGTCTCGGATCTCTGTCACTCTTCTCCGTTTAACAATGACTGAGGGCGCTTGAGTCTCTGGAGCCATGAGCACGGTACCGTTAGGGGGCACAACGATGTTCCGAGTGGTTTTGGTTTTCGACTACATGGGGTGAAAATCTTACCATCGTTGCCGTAGAGAAGGAATGGAAGCTCACCGAGATGGAAACATGCGGTCGAATCTTGTTGCGTGTGTTCGACTTACCGGTGCGCACCCCTGCGCCCACAATAGGAGTAACGTCCGCGACTAGAGCTGGAGGTTGAGGTCGGGATTGAAGCAGAGGTTCTGGTTCTGGTTGAGCTTGGACTTGAGACCGGTCCCGTAGTTCTGCTCTCATTCCCTCCAATCTCCGCGATAGCTCGAAGAACATGTCATACATCTGATCGTGTACCGTTTCGAATGGATTCGCGTCCGGTTGGCGAATCATATTCATTTTGAGGTCTTCCAATTTGTGCAGAGCAATCTGAGCGAGCTATAGGCATCGCGGATAGCGGCGTCCACATCTTCCACCGGCTGTTCAGTCGAGGTAGTCGCCATCGCGTTTAGGGGCGCGTTAAAGAGGGTCGGGAAAATGCCGAGGGGGGGATCCACGTAGGGGCCCTAGTGTCGTACTATAATTTGCGAGACGTTGGGTGAAATCCATTCACTGACATTCCAAGACTAGGCTGAGGTGCGTAAGTTCAATTCAATCATCTGAAGTTATACCACGATAGAATCAAGAAACTTTACAGTGGCCTAGCCATAGGTCTTGTTCTACCCATGGGGTTGACTCTACGAGCTGGTATCGGTCTGGATTCTTGTTTCTTCCCCTGGTCTCTGACCTCTGCTCCCGTCACTTCGCTTTCGCGCGAGCATTGGTTGCAGCCAGGTTATCAGTCAAATGCTTCTCGAGCTTGTGGTTATATACCTAATGCACTCAGATGAGCCACGGAGGTGAGGGAGAAAGTGCTTCCGTCCTAGAGTTGAAGCCCTCCATGATCCGAGCCAACCTTTCAACCCTCCCCCATCACTCAGGTGGAAAAGCTTCCACCCCGGTCCGGGGCAACTTAATGCTCTCCCTGCGGGATCTCCACGCTCAAAGCTGGAGGTTTGGATGGGAAGACAGGGTCTCGAACTCCTTCGAGAGTGCGAGATATTTGCCACCACAAGTGGTCATGACCTCGTGTTTGCGAGTATGAAATTGAATGTCCCAGAGGTTGGAAAGGGGTCTTTTGCGGGGAGGGGTAATCCAGGAGGGGGTGGGTTCCCAAGGGGGAGACGGCCACAAGGTCACCGAGCTCCGGATCCATTGCCTCCACCCACTACTTACCTCACTTGGAAAGGTTGGATCCACCGCAGAGTCCCTCCAATATAAAGAACTCGATGTTGCCAAAAAAAACTGGTTTGACCGTGTATCTCATTCCGCGTTTTTGCCGTAACCCGAGAATTTGTATTTTGAAACGGAATACGGCGAGATCTTGACGTCAATCTTTGTGAGGAGTGTGTAGGTATCTTCGAAGCGACGGCTAAAAGTTGACGATGTTTCCCCGACGCGGAACTTCACCGGTGGACTGTATGGGCTTCTAACAACAGGGATCCTGTCCGAGAGGAAGCGTATCGCGGACAAAGGTGTAACCAGTTGTTGTCGCTGTTATTAGAAGTGTATGAAGATCAGGGAAGCCAGCGGCATCACGTCAACGTTACCTAGGGAGCTCATGAATAGACCTCCTACATATAATTGAGCGTTTGGAGAAGGTAGAGATGGAAGTGGGTGTAAATGATATTACCCGAGAGATTTGGTAGGACTATGGCCCGACACGGATGAGGCTCGGGGGTTCTCCGCGGTCATTCATTCCAAGGTGGGATGGAATGTCCTTTCCAAATTCCTGCGGAGCGATGTGACTGGTCCCCAAGAATACCGCGGATGAAGGAGATGAGCCCGCTCGAGCTGAGACGATCGTCCTAGACCGTAGCTGTTAGTAGACGACCTAGTGGTCCGTTTTCACGGTTAGGACGAGCTTCTGAATGCTGATGTACTCCAGGCAGTTCCTAGAACGCGTGAATCATTCCTAACCAGAATAGACTTCAAGGAACCCATATGAGCCTGAGACCTTGGTTGGCGTGTATCTCCAGGTGGATATCGGCTGCGTCGTGTCTTTCTTGGCGGAGGGTAGGCTGGAGTTCGCCTCAAGTTCAGAGGAGCGGAGGGACACTCCTGGTAACGATATCATGCGATTCGCCTTTTGCGCTTTAAATGCCGCATTTGCTTACCTGGCAAAAATAGGCACGATGTATCACCTCCGTTCCATTCGAGGGTGACAAACCGAGAACAGTTTATCCACGGTCCGACCGTTCAAGGCCCCTGGCCAACTGACCAGGAACGGGTGCCCATATTCAGCGCAGGTAATCAAGTACCGTTTCCCGATGCTTTTCAACTGCCCCACCAGTGAGGGAGACACGAAAAAACCGCATCAAGTTGACACAACTTCACGGGGTCCTTCTACTTGACAGTTCCCATCACACCCGAGGATGCCGTTATCGCGGAGGGAAAGGGGTACGAAAGGTAACAAAGAGATAAGCTTTACCACTCTTAGTATCGTCGTGACGTGAGGGGTAGATCACAAACGAGAATGCCAGACTCATGATGGGCACGATAGCACTAGTGCAGTAGCGCTCGACGAGGCCGAGTCTGGTGACATCTGGACGGGCAGAGAACACCTCCAAGAGAAACTTCGACAAACTTCGACCGTGACCCAAACGTTACTCGCGCGCAGCCGGTGGCGCCAATCCCGTGCCGCGAATCATACGCAACCACCTCCTGAGTTTATGCCGCCCTTTGGTATGGTGACATCATGCCTGTGGACACAGAACGTTATATATATCGCTCAGGAGTCGTTCGCCGCTCCAAACTTTACTTCTCTCCTGCCTGACTGAAACTCCCTGTTCTCTGTTCACGAAAACATGGCCGAACCCATCGAAACCCTCACTCAACAACTCATCCGTCGTGCTACGGACCCATTCGGTCTCGCCATCCTGACCGGGATGGCATCCTCCTCTTTCTGGCTCTTCGGATCCCTTGGCATCTCGATAGACGGTGCCTTCCCAGCCATTGTCACCGAGTCCGAAAGAGCCAAAAAGGGCATCAGCGACGCGTCCGCTTTGAAGCTATGGGAATGGGTGTTTCACCGTGCAAAGGTGAGCCAAAAAAAACAGCTAACTCCTTGTTCTAAACTGAGCTACGTCTACTTATGACGGAACCTGACAACCGTGCACTCTTTTTTTTTGCTTCATAGAAACACTTCGCAGCACTTGCGCTTTTGAGCGGTGCATCCTATTTAGTTGCTTCAGCGTTCCGCCCAGATTTGCGACCCATCTTGTACGGGGCATCCTTCTTATCGTTCTCAGCTCTACCCTATACGCTAGTAACATGTGAGTATCGGATTTCACTGCGTCAGGTAACTTCGGGTCTCATGGATCCTTCTCCCCTTAACAGTGATGCCTATCAACAATGAGATCCTCAAAATCGCCAGCGATGCTTCCAAGCACGACGGAAAGAGTCCCGAACCGGGACTGGTCGACGAACTATTCAGTGAATGGAGCAAGTACAACTCTATCAGGATAGGAATTGCCACCGTTGCCTGGGGCCTAGGCACGGCCGCTCTCCTCCTTGCCTAGACCGGGCATTTGACCCGCTCACACATCGAACTCACCACCTCACCACTCCGACGGTTTGAATTTGTACGATAGCCTCTGGAAATTTTCCTCCAACATCGTCATTACGATTTGATGTTTGATATGTGATAAACGAATGTACAGTTACTTGACGAAAGTGTTTAATAAATAACTCGCGGAAAACCGGTTTTGCAAACCCGGTGAAATCGATGAGAATTCATATAATAACCGAATGAAAAAAAGAACCACACGTCTACTAGGTGCTTTGTCGTATATGTAAACCGAATAGCAGCTCGTGGTAACACACGACTCATGGCATAAACTACTGAAACAAGGAGCGTGAGCATTGGAGGGTCCCCCCGTCCGGCTATAAGTAGACGTGGTGGGGAAGTAGTCGTGAGGGTCGATGGTGTGTAGTGCCTTGGCCCAGCCTGGTCATCATACTCTCCCGTAGGTAGGTTGAGGCACAGGTATTGATGGTGTGCCCGGGTAGGGTTCGGGCTGACCCCTACGTTCTGACAGAGACACATCTTTTAGTACCTTCATACCCAAGACATCTACCAGGCCTCCCTTCTGTTGGAAGAAGGGGCCAAACACGCGTTGAAGCAGGGGGCGATCCCCAGTGAAGGTGATGGAAAGGACCAGGCATACTGCTAACAGGCCGACGGTTATGAGTGAAATGACTGTCCATGCGTGTCGGACGTTATCGTAAATCTGGCCGCAAAGGACCGGCCCAACTGTGCGGGTCGAGGTGAGTTCAAACCAATCGGGAAATCTACGAGGGTAAGAAAACATACCACTGGAACCTATTGGGAAGAACCGTCAGTGACAGATTACGGAACAAATACGACATAAACCCACCAACTCCGAAGGCGAGGTTGAAACTTCCATAAACATGCGCGTCTAGAAACACCCCGCATGGTCAGCCGAAGAACTCAGACGAATAAAAATTATAATCACATCCGACGCCTTCAATCGTCCGACTGACGGCAGCCAATTCGGTCATCAGAGGTGACACGAGACCAGAAGTGAATAATGCTACGAACGTAACCCAGGGGTAAATACGACAAAACGACCGCAAAGCAAGAGGGAGAAATCCTACTTTCAAACGCATAGATGGTCAAGAACTGGGCCAAACTGCCACGCAGGGTGATTACTCCCCACCAGGGGATACCGAGCAGCAAAGCCAGGAATGAAACCCATTCAGCTCCTTTGTTATCGGCAAAATAACCAGTAAGAGGCATAGAGAGGAGGGTTGGTACAACAGCGGCTATGAACGCAAGGCCAGATTTGTATGCATCGAGATGGTAAGTGTGGGCGAGGTGCAAAACAAGAACGCTTTCTTGACCACTGTACACGAGACTATGGCCAAACGCACTCAAACTTCGTAACAGACAAATTTATTCAAAAACCTCCACTCACCCATAGACGAACGTGGAGAATATACAGACCACAGCCCGTGGAGATGTCACAAGCCTCAACAACACGTCCAATGGAGTGATTATTTGCTGCGCGGCATCGTCAACAGGTGCTGGTTGAGTGATAGGGATTTCGGAGCTTTGGGCCGTCCTGACACCGGCGACGGTAGGCGGGTTGAGCGATCCTACAGACTGTGATGCGATTCCGGGGATCAACAGCGCTTGAGAGTCATTTCCTGGATTCTGTCGCTTTGCTCTTGCCTCATCAGGATCTGCTGCGGGGTCTATACCCCAGGGGATAGCATGCTTCCTCTCGATGACGAGAAGACGGGCGATGAGATCGAGACCTGCGAAAGCCATCCCGAAGTAAAACGGCGCCCTATAACCGAACTTGGAGTAGAGAGCTCCAGAGACCGGCGGTCCAACTACCAGGCTGGGTACCAAGTTCATTTAGTCAGGAGCGATCAAACGAACCGGTTGGCGCACCCGACCGAGAAACCAGCCATGCCTATCCCAAGCTGTCCTATACTCAGTTTGTGGGAGGTGAGTACAAAAGGCGGGAAGTTGTGAACCAGGACAGTACTTACGACCGATGTGTTTCTTTGGCGTAGCGTCGCAGCTATACAAGCATGAGCGAAGATCTCCAAGGGATCGCGAAACACAGACTTACAGGAGGGCAAGACCAGCGGTCATGACGCCGGAAGAACTAATGCCTTGAATGATCCTCGCAACACACATGAGCCAGAAGCGCCTCGCGAACATAAGGAACAGCTGAGAGAGGATCAGTGCCACCAGCGCAAGTATGAGTGGGACTTGGCGGTTCTTGTAGCGTTCAGAATAGGAGGCAAGGGGAGGTGTTGCTGTCAAGGAGGATCAGCGACGCGAAGAGAACCGCATCAAGGGAGGAGAATTACAAATTACAAGTCCTGCAGACTGGCTTCAGGTGAGTAGAGTTCTGGATGCAAAGACGGGTGACATACGTATGCGAAAAGAAGCCATCCGAGACGACTTGAGATGTGATGGTACCGTAGCCCTTGCAATCGAAACGGAATGATTGGAATAATAATGGAGTAGACCAAGGTGTCAGACATCAGCCCTGCCAGCGGACACGATAAACACGATTTGAGGGGTGAAATTTCTAAGCATTAGGGCATTATGCATACCGAGGAAGACCACTGCGGATTGTGAGTACTTCAGGGTACGGAGATGGGACGGCAACCTAGGAGCTCACCGAAGGTAGTGAACCACATAGAAGACCTCCATCGTAACCCCCATGGCTTTGTTAGTGTTTTCGAGCGAAACGGCCACATCTATGTCGAGACCCGAGGGTTGGTGGAGGGTCGAAGGGAGGGGGGAGGCTGGGGACAGGGAAAGGAGGAAGGGGAATCCAAAGCTGGACTAGCGATTTTTGTGTGGATGAAAGACGATTTGCTATCCCGTCAACGAACCACCAAGCATCTCGTAAGCACTCCCACGTGAGTCCGTCGGGCTGCCGCTGGAGGATAAACTTCCGATTGGGCGGTACCACGGCGGAGCAAATCGTCTATTCCCGCATGAGTATAGTTACACACGTAAGGTTGAAGCTAGACACTGCGATAACTGCCCATAGATACTGCGTTAGCTGCTCATCCATACTGCGGACTCCACAGTACCTGAGGGCGCTCAGGTAATCCCACACTCGACCGCTCATAATCTTTAGCTGGCCGGGCCAAATTCGCCGAACGCTAAGATAATCACGCAGATCTGAAGCACAGGGACTCGGCGTCCTGAGATGCCGAGGGGATTAAGAAATGTTGAAACGTCGAGGTCTCGAGTTACCGAGTCTTCGATGGTGATTGCCGCGGCAAAAAAGGAAATATATCAGGACCCCGAAGGACCCCAAACGTAGTTTTGGGCTTGGCACCATGAAACTCGCTTAGCCAAGGGCACTGCGAGTTTTCCAGGTTCCAAGGACTCCTCTCGCCCTATTAGTACCTTTCTTCCAACAAACACATAGACGTTGTCTTGAATCACAATTGGCCATCTGGCTTGTATGGGACGCGCATCAAAACAATGGAGGCGCGATATCATATATCGTCCCTGGAGATGATATCATGGTTTCTGGGAGAAACGCGCTCGGCGAAATTAGACGAGCGTTCATGCACATGCCCGCACGAGGACGCTCGCATTAGCTCTGCTCGTACGATGTACCCCTACCGCTTAGCCAAGATCTGTACTCGCCAACTCGAAGGCCGGTCTGCAGGGGAAGGGGATTCGCGCCTTCCACAGGGTACTGATCTGGCAATGACGATTGCCGAAAGCCACGACAAACGCCCCTGAGAGACCGGCAGGTTCGGCGGTGGCAACTGCTGGCAGGGATGCGGCCGATCCAGGGACAACAAACCAATTGCGCAGAGGTCAGTAAGACATAGGGTAGTTTTCACAGTGCATTCGGGAACTCGCAAATGCCATCTATGTTGGGTCACTTGAGCAAGCTAGATACACCCCCGTTTTAGGAAGCCGTCGGCGCAGCCGTGATGGTGTAGCGGTTAATGACCCGAGTGCGGTAAGGTTCAATTTCCGCCACTACCGCGTTCGAGTCGTTGTATGTACACTTTTTGAAAACTTTGCAATTCCTTTCCTGAAGCATTCCCTAGCACTTCTTACACACACATAATGTTTTTCATTCGGTTATTTTTGCATTGTGAGGAGGGGATGTTGACGTATTTACTCCTGGACAAGAAATCGAATCAAGTGCCCGATTTGGGCCGGCCCGGACCGTATCTAGACGGCCGGTAACATGTTTAGGGGGATCCGGCAGTTCCAGGGATGTCCAATGACCTGCCAGTGAGCAGTTTTCACGGTGACCGGTGACAAAGGTGAATTTACGAAGACCGATGACCGCCGAGTTAGTCAGGTCGATACAGTGGCCGGGACACCTGCGCTTCTTCAGTGGTCCACATGGGTAGGCACGCCTGGAAATCGGGACTATCCACATTGGCCTGGAAATCCTCCACTGTCGGGCCCCGTATGAACGGTATAAATGTCATCACACCTCGCTGGTAGTGCCGGCCGATTGACTCGCTCACTGTTCAGCTCGCTTATGATCGAGGGATACCCGCAGCGTGCGTAAATCACTCAAACTCACAGCGGTCGAACCTGACGAGTTTGAACCCCGGCGCGGTTCAGGGGACATGTGTTGCCCAAGAGAATTGCGAGATGCTTCCTAGTTTTATGGGTGACGGCATGACACTCGGCGCCGTCAGTGTCCAAGGGGCGGCTCATGCACATGTACAAGCCAAGGCCAAGAACTGATGCAGATGATCCACGATGGTGAGTCAAGATGGAACCCCGCATGAGGGCGGCGCGGTGAAACTCGAACAACGGGGCGAGAAAACTGGGGGTTCCCAGTCGTCTCGCAGCATCGTCGCCTAGATAAGCGTGATAAATTTCCCCGGGTGTGTGGAGGATCGCTGATCCCCCTCCCAGCAGTCTGGTCACTGGTTAGTACTGATCGTCGGTACAAAAAGTTCAGCACTGACGACTTTTTTTCTCGGAATGTGGGAAATTGGGCGCTAAAACGTCTAAAGGTACTCAAACGGACCCTATTTCGGCTGGAATTTTGGACTGATTCAAACCTTTCCCACAGTGGGTGATCAAAGTTGGATATCCCGGACTTGATTCCCCACGACTGATGATCAGTAAAGGGTTGAAGGGAGTCGATGCCGTGAATTTCAAAGGTGACACAAAGCGGCCGGTTGCGACATTGTTGGTAATGCAGGGCCATACGGAAATCATGAACTTGAAGGCTCGACCAGCGAGTGTAAGTATAACTTCCGCCGAGCGAAGAGCCAACTCCGATCAAGCGCTCCACGTGACTTTAGACACGATCATCAACGATCGTTTGGTTCTGAGGTTGGAAGTCTCCGGACAGTGGGGCCGGGTGTGGTGACAACAAACCTTCTACCTCTGTCACCCACCCTCTCCGTGCGTGTACCCCAAAACATTCCCTTATCTCTCATCAACGCCCAACTACTGCGCTTTGCGATCTCTCCGGGTTTGTGTTTCGGGATAATGGTGGTCCCCTCGCTCCCTCAGGAGCTTCTCGAACTCATAATCGACGCCGTCTACGCCTCCGGCGGTGTCCCACCTCTCAAGGCTCTCTCCAGAGTCTCCAGAGCGTGGCGCCCGCGTTCCCAGAACAACATCTTCAAAAAACTCCGCCTTGATTGCACAGCGATGAAACGAATCCACTCCGAAACCGCAGAACTCACTATGATCCCAGGAACAGCGAACACGTCACATTCCATCGTGTTCTCCTACGTCCGGAAACTTCATATTTTTGCAAGGCAAATCACTTCTCCAGAGACCGACTCCCCGGAGTACTTGGGAATCCTTCGGTTCTTCATCAACGTCGCTTCCCTCCGGATCCTAGATTGGGACTTCCGGGAATTCGAAACCTATCACATAACTTGCTTCCTCAGCCACTTCGGCGCGACCGTACGAACCCTAAAGTTACAAGAATGCTATGCCGATTCGGAGGTCCTGATCTTCCTTACCTCGTCCTTCCCTTTCGTCGATAACCTCCAAGTCGACCCAAGGTACCCCTGGAGCGCCGTAACCTACAGGATACAAAAGTCCGATAGACCATCGCGGAGTGTAAAGTTTCGAGGGAACCTCACTTTTAGGTTTCTGAGCGCACAGCATGAAGAATTCATCGCGTTTGTTAACGAGAATTCTTCGGGCGTGTGTTCAATCTCTGCCGAGCTCTGCGTTAATAAAGGCGAATTGCAGAGGTTGTTCGAGTGTCGTGGGGGTAACCTGCTGTCGGCTGGCGTTCATTCGCTTTGGAAACAGGGTAAGTCATCCGTATTCCATCCCCACCAAAGTTCGATACTACGCCCCTCCCCTAACACATTCCGCAACAGACCTCGTGTCTCTCTCTTCTTGCACTCAACTCCGAACTTTATCGATCCACCTCCTGGGCGAATTCAAACAGGATGACCCAAACTGGGACGCCTTGCTCACCGTAACCTCTCCCAACCTCGAAGAAATCAAAATCCGTTCCTTCGACGGCATGGTGACCAGCAGATCCTTGGTAGGATGGGAAGGAATTGACGATCTCCTCTGTCGGCACTACGACAGAAGTTACCAAAACGGCGTTGGGAACCTTCGCGTCAGTTTGCATCCGACGGATATCAGTTCGGGGGTGGAGTGTGCATCGCTGTTGGAATGTGTGTCGGGGGCTTGGCCCCGATTTGTGAAGAAAGGGACTGTGACCTTGTCCCTTGGGCCGTAAGGCGGGGAGAGGACTTCGTGTGACCCACATGTGGTATGATAGTCGCTCGTTTTTTGACTTTCGAGGGTGTTTTCGATGTGTACCTAGTTGAAGGGTGATGCTCAATAATTTGCCGTATGACCTAGGGGCTGTCTTGGAGACTCCTTCCTCTCATCTTCCTCCCCTCGCTCCCCCTCACTATCACCCCGTTGAACTGGAACAATCCTCTCGTTTTTCCTGTTCGTTTTTTGCAGTGCAGCAGTAGAAATTCGCAGAAATTCAGCCACTGTGGTATCTGGACACAGTTCACATTACATGGTGGGAAATGGTCACGTAATCGATCCACACTGTACGCCAACGGAAGGCGAATGGACTTAAGCACACAACCCCCCTTTGAACCCCTTAACAGTAAACCATGACGACGTCTCCTCTCCCCGCTCTCGAGTCCCCTCAGTTCCGGGAATCGGGACTACGCGCATTGCCCGATGCTGTCAGTGTGTATGAGAAGATACTACAAGCCGAAGCCCGGGCTGTCCAGGGAGAGGCGAACGAGAATGTCATGCTCGCTAGAGTCGTTGGCCACCTTTTCCTCGAGCTACATGCCCGGCGCAGTATCCTCGGCAATCGTCCTTGCGAGACAATTATCAGCGAGGTCATGCCATCATCCACAGGCAATGGAGATGGAGACAATGTTGTCTTCGAGGTTGGTCGACGGTACCGAGACCATCTGATCCGCGGGTGTACGTTTGATTAGGCCCCTTATGCTTTTCAGCGTCTCATTTGTTTTGAAGTTAGGACGTCCACAGAACCGTGCCGGTACCTTTCACCCTCCCCGCATCCTTCACGTCCTCCCTACGACAAGTTGGAAGATATGATTAGGGATTTAACGAAGTCCCCTGACAAAGATTATAGAACCGCCAGGAAAAAGGTGCGCGTATTCCATAAACTATGCCTGTCCTACTCTACTGCTCATGCTTGATTAGGCTCTTGCGCGCGACGGCTTTCGGTGTATAATTACAGGGTATTTCGATGCGACATCACTCAAGTACAATGCCGAACTACAGCGCGAGGAGGAAACTGTGGGCGGTTTGCCCCTTGACATCGAAGCAAGTCACATTTTGAGTGAGTTGACGGCGCGGGGCGTTGGGACGAGCGAGGAAAGCTCCGTAGTGAACAAGGCCTGTGCCACCGCTGCGTCCCCCATCACCATTCACTGTCCTCACCCGTTACCCAGACACATTATGCCGCTGGTGTTACGACTATCCTGAGGCAGTTTGGACTCGAACACCTTTCATTGGCTCTCGAGGCGGTTGATAGCGTCCACGAGACTTGGAATATGCTTTCGTTGCAATGTAATCTCCACTCCAATTTCGGCTTCTTGAACCTATGGTTCGAAAGTACCGGCGAGGTGTGCCATTCGGGGACTTTCCACTGGCGTTGACTAAGTGCGTGCACAGCCCAACCGCTACAAGGTCTGTGCTTCCGACGTGACAATTGAACAACATATCCGCCACATCTCTATACGTCCTGAAGCGTCCGATTCTGGTGCCCCTCTCACTGTAGAATTCCGTTCGGACCTCCAGGGTGCACCACCCCCTGATCCCCAGCTGCTTGCTCTTCATGCGACGTGTGCTCGGGTTGCACACATGTCTGGCGCTACCGAGTTCTTCGGCAGGCTAGAGTGGGAAGCCGAGGAAACAAATATCCTCGCCCCCGATGGATCGTCTGCTCATCTGCTTAGTAGTCTCATGTCTCCTTATGCTTACATTCACGGGGTCGCTTGATAGGCCGTCGCCGTACCTTCCTGTGACCCGTATTCTTGTTAAATGATGCATCATCCTTGATCCGCAACGTCGCGCAAGTAATCCATATGATGAATCACCCCACCCAGCCGTTTTGGATTGGAACCCAACTAAACCCATGATAAGTGATCCTGAAAACCCGAAATCTGTATCAACTTCATCATCAAGCAGAGCGCCGCGGAAACCCAACGCGCGGCGAATCTATGGCTGAAGCGCTGAAGGCATGGCTCACCACACTGCTGCAAATACCACCAACAAGATCTTTACACCTCAGTACCTCAGCGCTCGGCATCGCACTTATGCTGGAGCCAAATGGGACGTCCGGCAAGTCGACACGGTTTTGAAAACACGTGGAGGAAACACGTGGCAGATATTCCTGCAAGCTGCAGTAAACCGCGGGTTACCATTGTCTCAATGCCGTCGCCGGTAACAAAATAACCGCTGAGTACATCGAAACAGTTCACAACCACTGCGGGACAGGACGAATGTTCAACAGACAAAGCGTAAGTCAAGCGAAGCGAAGCAGACTGGGGACACGGGGAATGACGGTTGGCCCCAGGGGTTCGATACGGATAGTTTTCAGAAGCTGTCCCCGCAGCAACGATGAAAAGGTAGAACGGAACACCGGACGAAGTCACCAAGCACAACGGACGCGACGGTGGTGTCGATCTCCCACAGGTATTGGGGGAGGGGGCATCCTAATAACAACAGTGTGACCTGCGGTATCGACGGTAACGATTCCACCATGGATCAAGATACCACGCAACGACATCGTCCAGCGGGAACACCATCACCAAAAGACGGAAGGTGGTGTTGTCGATCTTGTGGATGAGAACATGAAGGAGAGCGGCGGTCTCTTTGCCTGACGTTTACCTTAGGGCCTGGTCAGTTCCGTGTAAGTAATTCAAAATCAACCGGAATGGTTTTTGATAAACGAGCTCAGTCGACGTGGCAATCAACTGTATTAATATTAATGTACCTGATAAACGAGCTGTACTAGTAGTTAGTTTATCTAGTGTAACGAGCGAAGGAGAATGAGTACTGACCTCAGTCGACGTGGCAATCAACTGAGGAAAGAAAAGAAAGAATGTGTACACTATGTCTATCTACGGGTGTAACCGATCAAACGTGTACAATACGTATTATTCTAACAGTTTTCCCCTCGGAAAGGTCCGAACCCCACTATCTTATAAATCCACAGGATTTCGTTTTGGCGGGTGTTGGTCTCGAATTCCACGGAACTGACCAGGCCATTAGAGTGTGACCGTTGTATTGCCCTCCAGGCGCGCGGCTATTAAGGTGGTATTGAGATCTTCGTCACTCATAACTTCCTTGTCGTATTCTTCGGCCTCCCTGTGGTAGCGTTCACGGAACCCAGCACGATCCCTCTGGGTCGACACGACACTTCTTGGGCGGTGGGAGGAATCCCAACATGGATCGGGAGAGACGTGAGGCTGGAGTTTACCCACCAACTTGTTGTCCATCAACCCTGCACACTCTTCGTCTTGTGATTCTCCTGCGTGATCTTGACCGAGATCGGGCGTCAGAGAAGCAGGGTATTGCCAGTGAAAGGCACAACAGTACATCGGCGCGGGGTTCTCGCCAACATTGTATAGGCCGCCGGAGCCTCAGCGGTTTCTGGACCCAGGATACAAGTGCCCAGTGAGGAACCTGGCAAATGTGCAATGCAACGTACCGTTTCCTTCGTGTCAGGCAACCCCACACCCCTGTCCGGCGCTTCCGCCTTCTCAACTGCTCGCCGAAGTGCGAACGAACGAGGGTGAGAACTACAAAACAGGCGAGGACTTACCGTTTAACAGATATCTCTTCCAGATGTGCCATACCGTCAATCTTGAGGCAAACGGAAAAAGCTACGGGAGAGCCTGAGAGATGAGAGGGAGTAAGCGCAGCGGGCGCTAAAGGCGGGCTAAAATACCTGCCATCCTTATAGATGGTCAGTGCTTCAGCTGCCGACATCAACAACTGAACCCTGTTTCCCTCGAAAACGGTTATGAATACTAGTTGGCTGGTGAACGCGACATAGGTTGGTAATCCCGACTTTTGGACTTCAGGTGCATGGACGATCGGTGGACTGACCATGACTCTAAACCACTCAGATATCGAAGCCTTCGTGCTCTACTTTCACAGGCTATGTCTGTGGTATACCCTACTCATCCATACACTATCAGTAAGGCTCCGGCAACGAGCTGCCCGTCAATAATGATAACCGTCACATTGACAAACCAAGCGTTCGGGAACCACGGACGGTCCACAACGCACACAAAAGGCGAAACGAATATAACATCGAAGATAATGAGTTAGACAGCACAGGACATAGGTAAATGACGAGCAGCGAGAAGACAAAATACAGAATGATGGGTGGTTACGGGAAGCCGACCAGTGGCATGGAGAATCTCTTGGAAAACAAATAATGCGGAGTATGACGGTCAGGGATTGGACCTCCGTCTGGGCGCGGGATTGATTTGCGGGAGGACATGCTTATATAGATCCGTGAGATGGCGTCCAATACCCCGAGCTGAGGATGGAGAGTCGGTAGGCGTGGGACGTAGTGCTGATTCAAGGAGCTCACCATTGAAATTTTATCCACCAGAAGTGGCCGGCTTTTCCATTTCCTCTTCGATGTCCCGGAGGAGCGCTCTGCAGCGCTCCAGATCATCCGCAGCCCCAAACCTCTCAAAAACATCGGCAGTGTGCAAAGCCTGGGACTTTGCTTCTTCAAGCCTACGTTGGTTATACCAAACCCGAGCCTGCAGCTGCATCGCACGACCAAGATAATATGGGAGATTGGCCGCGTGTGGCTTGGCATGTTCAATGTGAATGTGTGTATCATCGAACCTATCTTGATCGAAAAAAAGCTTCGCGAGGGTGTAATGAATCCAAAACAGCTGGTGGTCCCAGTTGAAGGAAGATGCAATCCTGAGGCTGTCTCCAAGTGATTAGTGGCCTTCTATATCTCGCCCTTGGATTGACATATATTGCCGAGGATACGGTGAGATTGGCAGATGTTAAATTGGTCGTCAGTGTTTGAGAAGAGACCAATCGCTCGGGATAGGGCCGTTTCTGCAGCGTCGAGTTGGTTGTCGCCATCCAATAACCATGCAAGCCCTTGCAAAGATCGTGCTTGTCCTGGTGTGTTTTTGAGTTTTTCGTAAATTTCCAACGCTTCTTTTGCCCGTGGTATCCCTTCCTTATAGAGGCCCATTTGCCGGTTTGCATAGGCCAGGAACATGAGTATTTTAGCGGCCTCATGGGCATCCCCCCGCCCCCTCCACAGCTTCAGGGTGTGGGTAAGGAGTCGTTTGTACTCTGCAAGGTTTCCAACCAACCCAAACAATCGTGAGAGCCGGAACAAGCATTCTGGCTTGGAGGGATGGTTATCCGGAAGCCTTTCTATCTTTGGCCCTAGTACGACCAGCCGACTTTTATGCCAATGAGGTGGTCCATGAAGTGAGCACAGGCTAGCCAGACACCATCCGAGTTTGTGTCGATAGATGTGAAGGCATCCAGCAGGTGCTCGACGTTCGCATCCTCCGACATGATCCACCGCGCCTCTTCGAACCCAGGTTGGCCAGGATCAACCCAAACCGACAATCTGCGGAAGTAATGTTTCTTGGTCGTGTGGAGGAGTCGGGAGAATTTCGGACTTTTGGGGGAAAGGTAGTCTCGGAGTGGTGCCAACATCGTGACGAACCCGTTGCTTCGATACGTCAGAGAGAGAACACAGAATGCGTCGAAGATGTCCTTTTTGTTGGAGATCGTGGGAAACAGCCAGTCGATGTTCTTGTCAATGCCTTGAGGGAAGAAGGCAATGACACCAAGCAGGTCGTGGGCATTGCGACCAAGTCTGCAGAACGTCGGTGAAGCGAGTGAAAATTCGATCGTGGCCACCAGGCTCCCGTTTGTCAGGGCCACCAGCCCTGGGACTCACAAAACGCACGACGGCGTGCACGGAGGCCTGGCTAGGTCGCTATAAGTCACAGTCGAGCGCGCTGAGGCGATGATCGGACCAGATAGAAGGGGGAGTCTCAGCGAGCGCAGTATGCAAGAGGGGGTGATCCCCAAAAGTCGCGATGATGAGACGAAAGAGGGGATAAGGGAGGAATAGAATAAGAGAATCAAGGTAGGACGTTCAAGATCCCAAGGGCGTCCCAAAGCCGGGATTTCCTGAGATTTCAAAACTGGGGAACTAACTTCCGCCAGCGTTGCTAATATACATGTCCTCATCAACGTAACCAAATAGTCGTAAATAAAGGAACAAACATAAACTAACATAAATCGAAGGCGTGATATGTTCGTCATGGAGAGATTTTAGAATAAAAGAGAGTGTATCATCATCTTGCTTGTTATCATCTTACTCACTCTTCATCATGTCCCAATCCTTCTTCTTGATCCTCAATGGCTTCTGTGTCTCCCGTCATGACGCCGCTCGTCCTCGTCCTCTCCGTTCCCCTCTGGGAATCGACCTTACCCAATTTGTAATGTCCGGGACACGTTCCCAATGGTATTACCCTCGCTTTCCTTCGGCCCTCTACACCGACTCCATCTGGGTCGTGGCTATGGCGTCGTTTAAGAGCAATGTTGCACGGGGTGCTGCGTCTCTGCTGGGGTCTGATCTTACCCTGACTGACCTTCTCACCGTGGGGTTGGTTGACTGGGAGGGGTTGAACTCGGGTGAGGAGTGTCCTCAAGACAGCATGCGTTACGCCGCAACAGTTGCGGAGTGACTGTTGACCCGACTTGAGGTCATTGAGGGCCAGGTATGTCTTAGCGTTATTTTTGTACCTAGTTGTATCCTTGCTGACGCTCTTCAGGTTACTTCCCAGGCCAATGCTTTACAACTCCAGGTGTCCGGGTTGGACACCTTGTTGAACCAGTGGTCCGAGGATCGTCGTTTCCTGGTGGGTAGGAACGCCGCATTGGAACGAGAAGTAGAGGAACTGAAACAGACGGTAATGCGGTTGGATGGGGAATTCAGCGTGCTCTTGGCTCGGGTGGAGGCTTTGGAGTAGATGGTTCCTTCGGAGTACCTTTCGGTGGAGGACTTGTTGAGGGTTGGCGCTGAAGGGGAAGTGGCTTCAATAGACTTGGGTGAGGCAGTTCAATTGGGACTTCGTTCTGATTTCTGAGAGCTGGTAGATAGACCGGATCCCGTCAATACCACCGCTCCTCTGTTTCCTCATTCGTTTTGATGTCGGTGGCCCGTGATACCAATGTTACTTTGTTTTTCCTGTTTTTGATGGCTTGTTGTAAGGAGAAAACGGGTATATTTTCAAGGTAGCGAGGTATACAGAGGAATGCGATGACACCGTTGTAGTCTGTATGAAGTACCTGTGTGCGGTGTGCGTCCCATTCCCTGGCCAACCGATTGTAATCCCACATGTTGCGCAATGCAACGGTAGCGAGCAGTGTAATCGAAAGCGCATGGAAGTCTAATCGCCCCACCAGGTCGCTGACAATATCGGACTGTCCGCCGTTATTGTAGATGTCATAGAAGATGTTGCATGCGGACTCTATCGACAATGTGGGGATAGTTGGATGCTTGCAACGTGGGGGGACAGTGCGGATGCGCGAGGTGATGCCAAGGCAAATGTTGGTGAACTGACTCAGCTCCTCCACCATCGCATATATCTCCTGGGCATCTGTCCCCTGTGGATCCAGAATCGATTCAGCATTATCAAGAAACAAGATCATCTCCCTCAAGGACAGGAATGGTCGTAAACTGGTCAAATCCTCGGGGTTTCTGATGCCTGCACCGATGACCTTGGAGAGTCGACCGAGGAAATTTGCACGTGAAGTCGGGAACTTGTCGCAACGGATGAATTGCCGGTTGTCGCCAAATCGCTCCTTGATCAGATCGTGATGGAGGACGATCAGGGCGATCGAAGTCTTGCCAATTCCCCCAGCACCGATGAGAGCGACGGATGTGAGGCTTCTCGCAAGATCGACGGTCTCCTTGATCAACTTGTCATGTCCGAAACAGGCTCCCGGTGGCGGGGGAGGCAACTCTCCGGGAGAGATGCTATGCAGAAGTAAGACTGTGATTCTCATGGTATTCGAGATGGCTGACCTGGGTTGAGT
>MU118069.1:0-22166 GCA_014904855.1 Thelephora ganbajun
GCGGCCCCAGGAAAGAGAGGCCTCTTGGAGGATAGGGGCGAGGGTAGGTGTTAGCATTGTTGGTCTGAGCTCGAGACGCTGAACCGACATAGTGGGGAACCGATTTTCCACACTCATTCGGGCTGGCGGGGTGCTCGAATTCATGATCATGATCGACTCTCTCCACTGCTCGAACCTACTCTTGGGGGGACAAATACCCTGACCTCAACCATGTCCCACAGTTTCAAAGGAACCCCAGTCCCGTCCTACTCCCAGTACGGTCCCTCGAAGTCCACACTCAGAGAGCGCGAAGGCCTCTCATCGAACTTCGACGTCGAAGGCTACGACAACAGCGAACCGCCTCACTACGAAGATGAAGAGTATACTAGGTCCCGAGAGCGTGTTTCATTGCGAAAGAGTACGATTGCCCGGGTTGCTAGAGGCTGTGTCGCCTTGATTCTCGGAGCCTCTTTCCTTATGCCAATCTCACGGATTTGGCGTAGTAGAATGGGTGCTACAAGCCGACTGACGGATCCTTCGAGACTACTCAGCAACGGGACTCATGAATTCAGGCGTACAGTTCTAATTGTATCTATTGATGGTCTTCGGTGAGTCCTACAGCAACAACGCATACCATTTGAGTGTTTTTTTACAATCCTGGATAGGGTGGATTACCTCGATCGAGGTTTCACCCCACACTTGTTGGATATCAGCGAACGGGGTCTCCGAGCGAAGTTTATGAGGCCGGTATTCCCTGTATGTACCCTGCCTCGATTGTATGACGAGATACTGATCTTTTGTTCCAGACAGTAACATTCCCGTGAGTTCATTAACATTTTCCCCGCCTCCATATCACTAACTCTATGGCGGTAGTAACCATTGGTCCTTAATGTGTGCATTTGTTGTCTCACTGCATGTGGGTTTATGTCATTCAAATTGTCTGTTATGAAGGACCGGTCTCTACGCCGAATCTCACGGGATCGTTGCAAACGTGCGTTGTATTGGCGCCTCTTAGACGTGAGGTAATAACCCCTTTTTAGAACTTCTGGGACCCTGTCAGTGAACGAGAATTCAATCCTTACAACACCAGGGCTGGCTCGTTGGATTCGTTTTGGTGGCTCGGTGAACCTGTAAGGATTTACCATCGCCAACTCGAATCTAGATTGACGCCCGCATAGATGTGGGAAACTGCCGGGAAGGCAGGAATGATTACTGCCAATCTCATGTGGTATGTACAATCATTGCATTCTATCCTTTCGTTATCGTCTCTCAATGGCTAGTGTTTACAAAGGCCAAGTCCCCCGATAACCCGTACCGGTGCCAAACCCACCTACTCCGTCCCACTCGAGGTGAATGCCTTTGTATTTTTTACTTGGTCAAAGTCTCACAGCTATCTAGGAGCCCGTTCCCCTCGGTGAGAAACTGGACCGAATCTTGGCATGGATTGACCTGCCTCTGGAGACGCGCCCTCAGTTCATCTCAGGTTCGCTACTTTTGCTGGTGGCCGAACCCGGGGAGACTCACAGGCTGTTCCAGCGTATGAACCATCTGTGGACATAGCTGGTCATAATACTGGCCCTTACTCTCAGCTCGTCAATGTGGGACGAAGTCCCCTGCACTCGGGTAACAGAATGCTTACGAGTAAAACAGGATACACTAATGACTGTCGACCTCTTCGCTAAGGATCTCCGGGATGCTTTGAAGACTCGCAATCTCACAGAAATTATCAACGTCGTCTTCGTTAGCGACCACGGTATGGCAGACACCAGCCACCCAGAATGGGTTTACATCGACGATTACTTGGGCAAACGGGCCCTCGAGTTCATCGAACACGAAGACGGTTGGCCGTCAATGGGATTGCGATTCTCTCCTGAGGCAAACACCACCGCGTACCTGAACATTTTGTTGGAAGCGGCAAAGAACAACAGTGAAAAGTTCGACGTTTATACTCACGAGACAATGCCGGAGCGTTATCACTACTCCCATACTCCGAGAATCGCGCCAATTTACATCATTCCGAAGTACGGATACGCCCTGACGACGAGAGACCGTGGCGAGTCCGGCATGAAAAAAGGGGTGAGCCCACTCTTATCTCGATGAATGATCGCCCCCTCAACCTAGCTTTGTCCCCAGAACCACGGATACGACAACAGAGATTTCCGCATGCAAGCAATGTTCATCGCCCATGGTCCCTTCTCGGACGTTGCGAAAGCCTTGCACCGCCAGTCCTGGATCCCGAACAAGAACGAGGGTTGGCATTCGACCTCAGACAATGTTTACGTTATAGATGCGTTCCAGAACGTGGAAGTGTATAATCTGGTGATGAAGCTGCTCGACGTGCCGAAGAACCTTTGGGCAAAGACGAACGGAACAGTGGGGTTTTGGGATAGGTATTTCTGAAGAACATATTTAGCGGTTGTTATTGTATTTGGACGCAGTGGGTCTTGGCCTCCACGGAGGAATAAGAGGAATAGGTGCATACTTCTGTGTTGTCAACCCGATTGGGTGCTACTTTGTATGATTCCCAAGCCTTTGACTAGTTGAGTCAACAAATGTTACATACACATTCCTATAAAGGTCCTTAGAAACCATGCCCACGAGTCGTTATCATATATCGGGTCCAACGGATGTCCCGATTTCCGTACCAACCCTACCGAACTCAAGTGGCCGACCAACTAGAGTTTGACATATCACAACGTTATCACATCGATGGAAACTTCAGGTAATGAGATGCCAGTTCCCACAGGTAGTCAAGGAACGGCTATGCGTTCGAACTACATGAGGGCCTTAAATTTCTACAGGGTACAGGCACATGATCAGGTCTACGGATGTTGAAAGGTTTGTCCTGAGGCGAACATGCGACTATTGATACATTACGTTCTCCCGTTATATAACTAAGAACGAAAGGGATGACGAGATAGGAGTATGAATGGGATGAGAGAAGACCGAGATGAAACGCGTGAGGGGTGGATAGAATGCTAGGGAAGGCCGTGTTCGTGAAGCTTGTCGTACTCAGTACGGAAAAGCTCTGGAACGAGTTGGTGTGCCATGTGAGGCGAAAGGTCGGCGAAGTGGGTTGTATGATGGATAGGGGGTGGGTGAAATACAGAGAGGGCGAGCCAGAACGGTTTACCGGGTTCCAGAAGGAGCATCGAAATTAAGCACACATGTATCCAAGATGCAGGGGATGCGCAGCATCGTAATACCCAGATCTCGTCTGTGGGCTGATTTTCGTGTTTTCTTCCGTAAACCCGACCGCTTGTCTTCTAGCCCTCGTCGGCAGGGGGAGAGCGGAAAAGTTTTTGTGTGGAGGTTCGAGGACGTTCGTCGTGTTAGTTCGTGTGTTGTGAGTGGAGTGCCACAAAATTGTGACAAGGCGGGGTGTTAACTCGCGAGTAATGAGGTCAGGTGCGCGAGGGACGATGAGGAACAGATCTAGAATTTGATGAGGAAGTGGTTGGCATAGCAAGATACCTCCGAGACAGTTGATTGAAGCTTGATGGATGGTATGAAAGTCGCGAAAATCGATGAGTTCGGCCATGACCGGAGCGTCAGAATCTCGGCCCAAGCCCCGCGAAACAAACTGGGGACGTGATGAGATTGATTGCTTATGAGAGGGTCGTTGCCACGGATGCGAGCATGTTGGTACCCGTTGTTTGACTCGGTAATGACCCGGGAGCCTTCAGATCCTGATTCCTGAGGATGACGAAAGATCGTCCGGGAGAAGGATGATAAATATCAGCGTAGATCGCGCAGCGATGCAGCGTCCCTCCAGGAGATCGGAACCCAGTTCCAAACGATCCCCAGGAACATTGAACGCCCACAAACATGCCCCTCGGTCGATGGATCAGAGTGGGCGACCGTCGACAGCTCGTTATTCTGGTTTTTTCCCTCGTTTCCAAGTAATTACCGACACTCCAAACGTCGATTCTTTTTTCTTTCTCGGATCCTTAGATCGATCGAAAGTCGGATCAGAATG
Source organism: Thelephora ganbajun (assembly GCA_014904855.1). Taxonomy (NCBI): domain Eukaryota; kingdom Fungi; phylum Basidiomycota; class Agaricomycetes; order Thelephorales; family Thelephoraceae; genus Thelephora; species Thelephora ganbajun. Next base: position 3,959 of record MU118069.1, read on the forward strand.
AGGTCGAAACGGAAATCAAGCGCGTGCTTGTTCTACGTATCGGCGTGTCTGCATGGGATGAACTGGGTGACGGGAGGAGGGGTACGGTGGGGAATTGTTACAACATTGGCGAAACCCGGCACCAAGTTAGGTATGGTACAACGATACAGCGAACAAAGCCAAATGTTGGGGAGAAGGTCCCCAAGAATTTGGACCGGGAGTTGGTGAAGATGTGAACGAAGAACGTGGGGAGGTCGCTCTTAGATCCGGGATCCACCCAAATCAGAGATGAGATGGATATGTACAATGAGGGGTGGAAGGGATTCCCCGTCGACGTTTTGGTATACACAGTTGAGAACGTCGTGGTTTTCGAGAAATCGTTGGGGAATTGCGGCGATAGGTGCGGAAAGGGCGGCCCGCTAGTGGTAAGAGCGACGATGGCGCCTTCTAGACATGCAAGTCCTTTCTGGGTTCGATTGAGTTGGAGAAGGAGAAGGGGTAGGAGTAGGGTTAGATGTAGGACCTTCCGAGGGAGAGGGAGATGGGGAGGGAGAAGGAGCCGGGGAAGGTTGCACATCACTAGTGCTAGAAGAGGAAGGAGTCGCAACTGGGACATCCGGGATAAGGGACGAAGAAACGACGGTGGAAGAGGAAGTATTGTCGACAGGAGTATCCTTCCCTGGCGGGCTGGCTGGCTGGGTGTTATTCCCACTAGCGAAAGTGACCATAGCATTGTAGTTGTAGGTCTTCGGGTTAGGATCGAAAGTGAAATCAGGATTCAACTCGACGATGGTATTCCCGTTCCTCTCGACCTTTCCGTACATCGTTCCGCCGGCGGAAATAGGCAGGGTGAGTTTGGTAACACCAGCAGGGACGTCAAAGGTCTGAGACGAAGAAGGGCTGGTGGACAAAGTGACCTTGGAAGGGGAAGTAGCCATAACGACAGCGTAGACGGCATCATCCATAAGCTGGTAGCTCTGGGGTTTTCCAAGAGGGTCGGAAGAAGCTGTGGCGTCCCTAGGGTGGGGCCTGGCCCACAAATAAATCTTGTCCTGATCGATCGCGGGGAATGATCCGGTCTTGAAGGCGTTGGCATAGTAGGTGGTCATGTCCAGCCAGGCGGTATGATTGAAACCGTTAACCCAAGCCTGGCTGTGGGGCTGGTCACCCTCGATGGGACCAATGTAGTGGGATTCGCCGTAGTCGTTCCAGCTGATGATCTGGACAATGTCGATCTCATTGCGGTTGCTGATGATGGTCTCCCAGCGTTTGTTGTATAAGTGGTCGTTAGACATGTAGATCCACTGAAGAAAAAAACGGTCAGGTCCGAGGGAGAGGTGAAAAAGATCCGTGGCACACATACGTTCTTGTTGAAGCTGTCAGCTCCGAAATGGGTGAAAAACCAAGGAGAGACAGCAGCCATGTAGGTCTTGGCGGTGTTCTGCATATTGCTCAGACCACCCAAGTAGACCTTGTCAGGCTGAATGGAACCGACGAGGTTGCTGAGAATGGGAGAGTCAAGGTGGGCAGTGAGACTTCCACCAAGGGGCTGGAGAAGACTAGAGGCCTTCTCAGGAGTCAACTCGACAGGCCAGCCAGAGTTCCAGTGGTAAACACCATCAATGACGTTGTCGAAGTTCTTGAAGGTGTTTGGGTCGGAAAAAAAGGCAGGAACGAGATGGACCTTGTTATTTCCGCTGAGCTGATCGACAAACTGGGACTTCCAGCCATCAACGGAGGAACCGGAACCGAAAGTGCAGGTGTCCCCAGCGAAGGTAGAAGCGAAGATATTACCATTGTACCTCAGCTGGTTGGGATGGTCGGCATAGCGAGTGATGTAATCACGGAGCGCAGTGGCGTGCTGAGGGGAAGAGCACGGCATCACGCTGTCCCAATCGAGTTAGCAACGATCGCCCAATATGAATGGAAACGGAGGAAAGCGGAGATAGCAACTCACGTCATGTCGAAGGAAATGAAGAGCTTGAAGTTAGTTCCTGAGTCCTTAGCAGCCTGATACGCATTAGCAACCTGAGTGGGCTCCCAGTCGTTGGTTCCGATGTTGAGGGCAAAGGCGTCGATACCGTGATCGTGGGCAAGCCTGATATCCCTCAACCAGGTGTCATTGGTGTAGGGGTAGGTGTTGCCCACCATGTGATGGGCAGTCACAATCTTGTTGCCGCTGGCCCTCCTCGTAACTAGAGATTGCCAAAGGTCAGGAAAACGGAAGGTTGAGGGTGGTCAAAACAATTTCAAACTCGAGCGCTTACCTTGTGATCGAGGAACTGGGGCCGCCTTGGTGAGGAGGGCCATTGCGATAGCGAAAACGAGGTTGATAAAGGCAATCATCGTGTTTTGGTCTTAAAGGGTCTTAAAAGATGGGTGGGTGGGTCTTGAGGGATAGTGGTGTTTCGAAAATGATGGTAATGCGTTGTTGAAAGGAGAGGGAGAGAGTTGTGATACTGCGACCTGCGAGAAACCAACAAAGAGGGGAAGACTGAGACCCCAGCCAAGGGGGGGAAGGGGGGGAATGGAGGAGGAGGAGGAAGAGGAAGAGGGAGGGAGGCGGATGAACTAAGTGGGACCGGATATCCTGGAATATATATGGATGCGAGCCCATCCTGCTCGACTGTGACTGAAAGCTAAATCGTGCCGGCGAACAATAATCTCGCTGCCGATTTTCTAAACCTCGCGGGCCCTACAGGTGGGCCATTGATTGATATTCTGGTCATTGACCGTAGGCGGGTGGAAACAATAGATGTCCAAATTAGGAAGGTGACCACGCTCCGCGCCAATACGAAAACCTTGGTAACCCGGCCGCCGCCAAAATCATTTCCGTCACCTTGCACAATGGCCGCAGGGGTAATTTTGCGAAAAGAAAAAAAGAAAAGACTCACGGGGCGCGGATCAAAGACGCGAAAACGCGAAAAAGCCAAGTGGCACAAGGCGCGTTGTGAACCGGACTCATGTGATCGGCAAGTCGCGACTTGTTCAACCCTTCTCTGCGCGATGAACGCGAGGGCCTCGTCTTCAAATGCCCCTCCAAAATTCACAAAGTCTTTCGTTCCTCCCTCCGACTCCTCCCGCTCCCAATCTTTTGCATCTTCTCCCATCCGTACCGTCAGGGATTGGGTGCCACCTGCAAAAAGACGTCGATTGGCATCCACACCGACATCGAGTTCTTTGTCTCTCTCAACCCCACGCTCCTCTTCCTCTCGCCCAGAACAGCCTACACCGTCCGATTTACACGATGCTAGGACAGCTTCCTCGATGCGGGTGCTCAATATCTGGTCTGCTCTCGCTGAGAGGTATAACAGGAGGTTAGACGAGGATGACATCGTGGACATTCGGACAGGTGAAGTCATCAAAGATCGCGGGGTTCTCAGTGAGCTCCCAAAACGTTACAATTTTGGTGACTTGGCGGACAAAGACGATGATCCCGCAATCAGTACGGATCCGGGAAGTGAGGCAGCGGATAACCTTGCCGAGGATGAGGAGGACGACGATGAAGTTGAAGACGATGCAGAAGAAACTGACGCGTTTCCCTCTTCCGACGGTCTTGTTGCTCCGAAAATCACCCGACTCGCGCCACTTAGGCCCACTACCAGCTCTTCAGATGCGGATGACTTGCGTGAATTTCTCAAGGCAGAGGTGATTCGACGCGAACTCGACGGCGGAGACGATTCTTCCGAAGACGAATTCAACATTTTGCTCCCACGCTCGACCCCCGCCAAACGAACGACGACTCCAGCAAGGAAGACCTCGTTCACTACACGAGCCAAATCTCGACCCCTCAAAACCCCAGCTCCCGATACCGAGTCCGAAGACGAGTTTGCGGTTTTGGATTCCGACCGGGGTGATTTCCATCGTCGTTACCGCGCTCGCCGGACACCTAGTCCCGAAGTTCCAGCTTCAATATCTTCACCACCACCTCCCTCGTCTTCCCCAGGTCCCTCCTCTATGTTTTCCCTTCCTTCCTCTCCACTATCGTCACGTACACCACTCGGTTCAAATAGGGGTCCTCGGATCGAGGATCGTTTCGGTTCCCCTGCCCCTAAACGGCAGCCCCTCGCTTCTACCTCTCGGAGAACTTTGGAAGATAGCCTCAATGAGATTGACCTGGAATTCCCACCTCCACAACCTCGTGCTCCATCCGTCTTTGAGAATAGGCCAAGCTCGGCCTTTATTATCGATCTATCTGTCAGCGACGACGAGACAGAGGACGAGCGGCCTCGACCACCCCCCAGGGTAGCTACAGGTCCGAAACCAGTTGCCTCAGAAACCAGGAAAGCGAAGGAAAACCGTTCCACTTTGGTTTCCAAAAGACAGATTCCATTTGTCCTGATCGAAACTAGACGTCCCGCCCCCACTCCCGTCACTCCAACTCCCACTACCGTTACTTTCGTCCCCATAGATCTCGATCCAGTAACTTCGCCAAAGAGGAAGCCAAGAGTTAAGTCTTCAAAAGACAAACCTCCGGATCCTGGCAATTCGCAGAACTCCAAGGTCAAACTAGTGAAAGATAGGTCCCAGGGGGAGGGCGAAGATATGCTGACCGGTGCTTCGACTTCACCTAGAGTCGATGAAACGCCAATTACAAGGGGGACTCCGAAGGTTAAATCACTCTCACTATCACCCGCTATGTCTGATTCCAGTCCCAAGGCTAAGACAAGACCGAAACCGAAACTGAAGGGGAAGAGATCGCCCACACGACTTGCACCTTCCGATGGCGAACACAATCTTGATTCTGGGCCTTCTCCGACAAAACGGATCCCCTCTCCCAAGGTAACTTCGGGAACGCAGACCAAAGTGACGACACCAAAATCTGATCCAAAACCCAAAACCACGCGTAAATCGATCACAAAGCCAAAATCCACTCGATCTACGGAACGCGGCTCTACAACGGCAGCTAGACCAAAGTCGGAAATACCGAGGGGATCAGAGGTGTTTGTCGATATGGAAGGTGATGACCATAGCTCCTCTCTCTTGCCACCTTCACCATCTCCCGCTCCTCCTATACGACCTCGGATCCGTGGTGTCTTGAAACGAAAACGCAGAGTCTCATCTGGGCCTAGCTCTGGGGAGGATCGAAGTGGTCCTAAAGTCGATCCCGGGCAACGGCCCTCTAGTACGAGTCGATCCCGTGCAATAACCTCCGAGGCAATCGATGTTGATGCAGATGACCATGGTGATAATCCTGAGACTGGTAAGTTGTTTTGTTTGGATCCCCTTCGCAGGAGACTGAGCCTATGGATTAATTGCGATAGGCGGATCGAAACTCAGAACGCGATTACAATCTAGTTCGAAAACGACGACGGAGGTCACGTCTGCATCCGCTCCGGCTAACACCATCCCTGTGGTGGCCTCATCAAGCGGGGAACGGAGAGAGGACGATACCCTGAACCGTATAGACGGTCTTTATACCCACCCCCCTCTGCCTCCGCCTTTGCCTATGGGATTCTCCGGCCAAACCCACCAATCCTTCGCACAGTATCCAGGACACCATCCTCCCTTTCAAGATCACGCCATCAACTTTAATCATGCCCATTATCAGAACCACGATCACAATCGGTACGGGCATGGATCCTATCCTTTGTTCCAGGATCCAAGTACGCAAGCTCTTCTTGTACAGGCTGTAACCCAGCTTGCTGTTATCGTGAACGGAGGTCGACCGCCGCCGCAGGTGGGCCATATAGGGGGTATGCCTGGGACTATGCAAGCAATGAACGGTTTTCCCAGTTCACCTGGATGGGGGATGTTTCCTGCTTGGCCCCCCTCTACGCCAACAACTTCTAGGTACCCTTATGGGCACGATCATCAACAGAGATTATTTCAAAGTTCCTACGTTACCCACCACCAGGCGGGCGGTGGAGCGGGTTTATCAACGCCATCCTCGGCGCTGTTCCCACTGTCCAACACATTTCCGTCTTCATTGTCGCTGCCAGAGTCGATTCCAGGTGTTCAAACAACAGGATCAGTGCAGGAGAGGGTGACGAGTAGGTCTAAATCAAAGCGAAGAGTTGCTTTTGCATTAGAACCTCATTCTGAGTCTGTGCCGGCAGACAGAACGAATGATCCGGCGGAGACATCAAAGCGACGGGCTGAAGGTTCCCCACCAACCATGCGAGGGAGGAGTCAAACGAGGAGCATGGTGAAGGAAACGCCTTTTGATCAGGACTCGGGTGAGGAAGGGAGCGATGATCGTCGTTTGTCCCCGAAGAACCGTAATGGGGTGAGAGGACGGACGCCCGGGCCTAGTCGACGATAGGCACACGAGCGTGTATCAAGACGATGTATGCTATCCACTTGTAGTTGTACTTTGTTACCTAGTATCCGAAGTTTTTTGCATAGCTTGTAGCGGAGGTCCCGAATAGGAAAAACTCGATAACGAAATTTTGGGCGGACCTGTCCCGCGCAGCACCGCCAATCGCCTTAGTCCTCATCGTCTCGCTTCCAATCCCAGTCGCAAACACCCACCAGACTCTGTCCTACCACCCCACCAACGACGACGGATAACTCACGATTTCTCACGAGAAAATATCTCCGGATCTCTCTCTATTCCCGATCAGTCTTTCTCTTCCTTCATCCCATTCATCGTCCATCTTGAGCCGCCATGGTGAGTGAGGAACCCCCCTTCTCTTCGCCACATCCCGCACCCGACTTGTCTTGACCTTCTCCCTACTTTGCGGATACCCTTTCTGACCATCTTTTTATCTCATCTTCGCATTGCTAGGGTCAAACGCTATCTTCGCCAAGTCAGTATTCTCTTTTTCCAGTTCCGTGTCGCTGTTCGGACTCGGTGGGTTCAAATGTATCAGAAACCCACTCGAACGTGACTGCGCTTGTGCGGATAGATCTTGTCTCTCCAGCACCGCACATTCGTGTCGTCGTCGTCGTCGTATTCCCGTCTATTTCGCCCGGGTTTGGGTTGATCGTGTGTGCTGATGGTCGCCTGACCGATTTCATCTTCAAACAGTAACAACCAAGAAGTCTGAGTCCGGAGAAAATGATAGGTTTGCATTCGGTGTTTCGGAAATGCAAGGGTGGAGAGTCGGTGCGTACAGCGCTTTTATTGTTGTGTTCAAATTTCCCGGTCGGCTGGTTTTCTGACTCTTGATCTCTACTTCTCTAATCTCAAACCATCCCTCTCACCCTTCTGGTCGGACTACCTTTTGCGTCATAATCTTAATGCATCGCATCACATCGTCTGCTTTTCACTGTGACTCGCGATTTGCGGCGATTTCGTTCCCTCGCCCGCCGTTCACAACGTCCGCCCTTGTTCCACGCCCCCATTACGTACAAACTGCCCGGGCACACACCACGGTGCTTGCTCGGGTTTACTTGGGTTGATCAGGCATGGAAGATGCACATACTGCGGAGCTTCAATTGGACGAAGATAACCGCACGAGGAACGCGTTCTTTGCTGTCTATGACGGTCATGGTGGTATGTCGTTCCCTCGTGATCGTGTGCTCGATCTATCATCTCAGACCGCCGATCCCTTAATCCCTCGAACGAAAATAGGAGCGAGCGTTGCCAAGTATGCAGGGAAAAATGCCTTCAAACGTCTGGCAGCAGAAGAGTCCTATATGGAGGGGAGCTACCATGAGGGCCTCAAGAGGACGTTTTTGGGGATAGACGATGATATCTTGAAAAGTAGTGTCCCAGAGCTTAATGGCTCCATTTTTCTAACGGGCATGTTGTAGACCCGGACTTTGTTAGGGATCCCTCTGGCTGCACAGCCGTTGCTGCCCTCATCACAGAAGATGATCGAATTTTTGTCGTAAGTCTGGCCGCTTTCTATAATTGTCTTGTGGCTGTGACTCAATTGCTACTTTTCGTCCCACTCGCTACCTTCTTTCGTTGGATGGGTTTGGGTTTCATCGATAGGCCAACGCCGGCGATTCGAGGTGCGTCCTTGGTACCAAGGGTGAATCGAAGCCCTTGAGTTTCGACCATAAACCCAACAACGAGGGTTCGTCCACCTAACTTGATCTCATCCGGGTCATTACCGACATCTTCCGATTAGTTGAAATGGCCCGGATCTTCCGCGCTGGCGGTTATGTTGAATATGGACGGGTTAACGGTAGGATAACATTCTTGCACTGAAGGTGAGCGGTCCCTAATAGTCGGGTTTGATAGGCAATCTTGCGTTGGCTCGGGCTTTGGGCGACTTCGACTATAAGAAGAATGCCAATGTCTCGGCTGAGGATCAAATCATTACCGCAAACCCCGAGATCATCGAACACAAGATCACGAAAGAGGACGAATTCCTTATCATTGCTTGCGATGGTTGGTCACTTGTATGATACTTTCCAGACCAACTGTGGCTAACTCGCACGCAGGCATCTGGGACTGTCTGACATCACAACAGTGTGTCGACGTGGTCCGACTATTAATCTCGGAGGGAAAGGAGCTGTCAGAAATTGCGGAGATCGTCTGCGAACTATGTCTGGCGCCCGACACCGAGTCCGGCGCTGGTATCGGATGCGACAACATGACGATGCTGGTCGTTGCCCTTTTGAATGGCAAGACCAAAGAGGAGTGGGGAGCGTGGGTCACCGACCGTGTAAAGAACCATGTTGGTCACGCGACGCCAGAGGCGCTCCCCCAACTTTATTCACAGAGCAGATTGATGGCATTCAAGGCGAAGAGAGCTGCAGAGGAGGCTCGAGAGAAGGACAGGCAGGCACGGCTGGGGGGTGCTGGCGGAACGGTTGGCTTCGGCTCACCTGGCTTTGGTATCACACGGATCCTGGGAAGCACCGGCGGTATCTCGTTCCACCCTGGCGGGAATATCCTCGCGGATTCTGGTGCCCTGATGTTTGCCGATGAAGATACAGATTCTGACGACAGTGACGACATGGACGGTCCCGATGGTCAATCATTCTTTAGCCATACGTTTGGGCTTAGAAGAAATCCCGATTCGGTTCCACCCAATTCGGCGAACAAGTCACTCAAGGAACAGTTGGACATTCTGGAGCAACATCTGGGAGAGAAGAATGGAGAGAGTTCGAGGAATCCCCTGCCGAACGGAAAGGCTGAGGGTAGCGTCAGCATCGAAGTGGATACCGATCAAGACAGTTTGGCTTCTGAGCCACCTACAACCCCGCCACAGAAATCCGAGACACCCCCACCACCGAAACCGTTACCGAATGGGGACACGATGGAGCAGAAACCACATCAGTTTACAAGTATGCCTGGATCGGATGAAGCTGCGCCTGTTGTGAAGGCGGAGGGTTTGATGGACATGAGTGAAGATCCTCTGAAGGGATGAGGAGGAATTGAAGTCGACCTTCGTGTTCCCCCACTCTTTTGTCCTTCGGCTTTTGTATCGAACCGAAAGATCTTTCACGTATGGACCTTCACGACCCGCCCGTTATCCCACCCTTCCTTCGCTCTTCTGTCCGTCTCGGCCCAGCCATATGTTCCTTCTTGCGTTTGACCCAACCACTCCTATCTGCCTGGTCTACGTGTCGGTTTCCCCTTTTCCTTTCACCGTGTCTCCATCTGCCTCGCCACCGCTTCCCCCTTTTTCATATTTATATGCGTGTACTAAGTCATACTGTCGCTTTTATTCACGTGTGTTTTTCGCTGCATAGTCGTCCTACCCAGTTTTTCCTTGTACCATTTTCCTCGTCTTTCACTTTCCATGTGTTTCTCCCGCTTTTACCTGAGTACTCTCCTCAGATTCGTCTTCCCTGTCACTGGTTAACCTCATGCCTCTTATTCAATACCCGACCATCTTCTTCTTTGGTTGGTGAGAGGGCGGTGGATCACCTTCGGTATCATGGGTTCCATCGGTATGGCGAACGTGTATCTGCTACAATCCCTGTTATGTCCACATTCGAGGTCCATTGTGTGGTGGGTTGTGGTTTACAAAGCTGACATCGGAATATCCTGAACGACCACCACCTCATTCTCGCATAAGCACAACATCACGACCTTCTTCCCTCCTTCCACTTCCAGCGTCAAAGCCCCTACACCAAGTAAGGGACCCGTCTCTGCATCTCCAACCCGGACCACCGATTGCTTCGCCCACTGAGCCGAGCGTGTGGGTGTAGCTTGGTAGATGTAGATGTTGAACCCAAGTCCCCGCGAACCACTCTCGAAGGCCAGGACGAGGCGATCGGATATGTGGTGGGTGAATCGAACGTCCTGTTTTGAAGCGAGAACGAACGAAAGAGCCGGGAAGGTCGAGGTGTGTGTCCATGTACTATCGTCCCCCTCGTCTGGGGTTTTTATTGGAGTGAGGGTGTGGTAGAGACCGTCGATGTCACTTTTGGAGATTAACGTGGGAGAGTCCCCAGGTTTGGTCGATCCTGGTAAGGGGGTGGATAGTAAGGTGACGGAAGGCGACCGATCCATCAAGTCCTTTCCGTTTTGAACTTGAGGTGTCGAAATTGGGATTCTAGTGAGGAAAACCTCCCTCCCCACAGAAGAATCCAACTCCTCGTCGATCTCTCCCTTCCCCAAACTCGGCACTCCCTGCCCAAGCCCTAACCCGCTGCCATCCTCAGAGAGAGACGAAGTATACTTCTCCAAAGCTTCTCGGATGCTATACAGCTCACTCGGATCGAGCGTTTCCGTGACTTCTAGCTCCGATTCTCCCAAAGGGGTTTGATGAGGTGCAAAAACCTGCGACCATCTCGTTCCCTCGTGTTGCTTGTCAAGATGCAACGTGAGGATCCCAAAACTCTTCTCTCCTGTTTTATCCCACGTCCAAAAACTAGTAGATGTTTGAATTCCATCCCAAAACGACTTTGCGATGTATCGAGGTAAGGGGATAGGCGAAGAGTCGGATTCCGATGATGCACCGGAGATGAAAAGGTTGAGGGTTTTGGGGGTGAATGTGACTTTTATCGCTGATTTTGGAGTGGTGGAAGGAAGTGGGAATGCCATCGTGACGGAATCGGAGGTCTGCGTCCATGAATATGGAGGTGGTTTTGGAATGGTTTCCGCGTCGAGGTTTTCGCCTGCACGCGGAATTGGTGCGATATCGTCAGGAGCGGGAGTGTAAGGCTGAATGGTGGATTTCTCAGGTTCTGTATACAGAGAACCCCCGAAGATATGGAATGAAGGTGGCGAGTCGTGGAAGATTGAATAGACGGGGACTTCTCGGCCAGTCCGGTGCCACAGACAATTCAAGGTTTGAATCTCATCGTTTTCCGCAAAAGTGAGGGGGATTTCCACACCCCAGAGGTCAAACTCGATATGTGGTCGTTGTTTGGGGTCTTCCTGTGGTTTTACCGCGTATGAACGTGAAGATAACACGAGGGTGACCGAATCGGGGGATGTTTGTCCGGTGGTGTGAATCCTGAACGGGAGAGATTGCGAAGCTGATGCCGGTCGAAGCTCGTAAGATCCTAAGAGTTTTGCCGAGATTGGGTGTTCGGAAAGTAGGAATGAGTATAACGTTCCCTGTCCGTCGGCGACCAACAATGTGTTTGGGTTGGCGAAGGTTGATGAGGGGTACTCAACGCGCCGGGAATCATTAGTACCAGAGCTTTGGATCGATTGAGGTAGTTCTGCTATCACCGAGAACGTCGGTTGGAGGGTGGTCTATTCTACCGACTCAGGACTGAATAGTTCCAAGGGAGAAAATACGAAACAATGTTTACTCACTGGATCGATGTTGACCCTTATCACACGATGGTCAGAGTCTACATAAGCCCCAAACGCAGAATTCGGTCTGATAGTTAGATGGTTATGGGTTATCCTACTCTGTACCTCTTGGAACGACATGGGCTGCGTCGAATGTGCTACAGATGTGTTCGTCTGGCTCGGTTTGTACTGTAGACCATACCGACGCGTGAGGTCATCCTGGTGTAAAGGATTGAACCTGTAACCCTCGAATTTTGGGTTGAGCAAAGACCGGTTGAGCTTGAAATCTTGGGAGTGAGTGGGCATGGACATCGTTATCGAAAGTTAAGGGATGACGGGAAGACGGACCGACACTTCCGCGATCGCTGCTAAGTTAGTACGAGCAGTCTGCATCGTTACTTGAATACGTCCCTCGTCGTTTATGACAGCTCCCACACCCGTTGAGTGGGATCCCGATACTATGGTCAGTCTTGCTACGTCGCTTTCGTTCTTTTTGTTGGCCTGAGGGACGCGCCACCCAGTTCTACTACAGAACGTGGGATTCGAAGCCATGTGGTACTTCTGCCTGAACCCATTGGTGGTCCTATGTCATATCACGTTCGTTGGCTGCACGGAGCTGCCCCGTGCACACGATCTGGCCTTCTTGCGCAGACATCTCCGGCTGCAAGGAAGGATAGCGATGCAAGCTGTCACGCTAGAAGCTGGCGCGAGGATAGGTAGATCCAATCAAGCGCCCAATCCCTCTGTGGCTTTCCCCCACGGACTTAACCCTTGTAAATCCCGCTTCAACCCTGACAGACGCGCTGTCTCTGTGCACCACACGTTATTTGCTCATGTGGAGAATGTAAGGAGGACCCGCTCATAGGTATCGCGGTTCATCCTCTGTTGTCTCCCTTGCTTTGATTGATAACTGACGCACGCATAAGCTAAGCCTAAGAAGCTCATTTTGGCCACGACCAAGAGACGGGGGATGAGTAGATATCCGGGCGTTTCGAGCCTCCTGCATACAATCCTGCGAGACGCGGCGATATACTTCCTATTGGTATGTATCTACCAACTCCTCCAGCTGTTCTTGTTTTTCGTCCTGGTAAGTGAAATATGATATGCCTGAGGGTAGATGACCCTGTCGTACTCACCACGTGCGTATGTTCAAGAAGGGATTCAGCTCTTTCCCGGAGCGCAAGTTTCCCTTCCCCCGACGTCGAAGCGACCTTTGATGCTTGAGTGACTAATATCAACTTGCGTCCCATAGGGCAAACACGATCTTCATCCCTGCCACGGCGTCACGCCTTATAGTTTCTTTGAAAAAATGCTGCCGTCGAACTGACTGGGTCATGATCGCTCGAAACTATGGCTGATTCTAACCGGGGGAGGTCACCAGAAGACAAAATCCCCCATTTCGCACACAGACACCAGCGTGAAGTACATATATACCCTCTTCCTAAGTCTGTCTCGTAGCAAAGGAAACACCATAGAAGGACAACGTCCACAACAAAAACTACAGTTAGAAAACACAACTCTCCAGCCTTAACAGACCGTTGACCACTTTCTTAGTACCTCGAATCCCAAGGGTTTCGGTAATCAGATACACTCTGCCTTGGGACGCCATCATGACCGAGCGGTTGCATACCCACCGGGGCGGGATCGTGCAAGGGTCGATAACTCTTCTTACCCCTCCAGAACGGCCTAGCGCCAGTCTTCCTCCGCCGCACACAGAGGCAGGAAATCAGAATGACTAGGACCAGGAACCCTCCTACACCAGCGATAATCGGCCAATAGTACTTGATCCCCCGGACGAATTGTGAATCGCTTTTTGGTGGGCTACCCTTCGAAGAAGGAGGGAGTAGTTGCCAATTTGCATCATCTTTTCCACCCAGGCGAACGTTTACGAAATCCTGATGGCCTTCTGCGGGGTCTGTTGTGGCTAGGAGCTGAATATAGGGATTGGCGGTGTTGGAGGTACCGTCGACGAAATCTCCGTAGTTTATGAGGATGTAAACGTTTCGAACTGTGTGCGAAAGCTGTGAGAAAAAAGTATATAGGAGGAAATGGGGAACACGCACGGAATGACATTCCAAGGATGATGTCGTAATTGGTGTCGACCGCAGTGCTGATCGGTTGATACTGCATAGCGGTAAGTAGTGGTCGATCTAAGAGAAGGACCACAATGTACTTACAGATCCAAGGCACACCTTGTCCCCAGAAGCATTGGTCACGTTGAGGTCGATTGACGTATCCAAGGGATGTACGGGAATCTTTTGGCCGGCAAATATGAACGTCATATTGACCTCCTTGTCGCAGGGTACTTCCCAGATGGCTCCAACGTCAGATCTATTAACGAACTGAGCACCGGGGATGCGGCCATACACGGCATCAGACAGGCTCCTGGGTACTTGGTCAGCATCGCAAAGTTAGTTGGATGTGTGGGGTTTACTTGGGGACCTGGGTTAAAGTAAATCCGGTATCGAATACGGCAGTTAATCTGTTACCATTAGCCGTTTTGGCGACTACCGTCGTCAAGGCTATTGGTTGACCATCTGGGCCGAGGATCCCGTTCTCATCTATCAAGGTTTGCCAATGCTGCGCGCCAGACTCCAGCACAGAGACTGCAACGAAGTTAGGAAAGTCAGACGTTGGAGCGTGCCGAACACACCTTGTGTCACCTCCAATTTTGTCTGGGAAGTAATCTTCTCGTAGCCCTGCAAGATATCGCCGACAGTGATATCACCAGGGAATGTATCTGTTGGATCGTCGTATCGCCCAAGTAGCACGGAGATGAAATTCGGCGTGGAAGTGTTTTGACGGAAGATTCTATCAACAACTGCTGCACCAGCAGAAGAACCCACGGCATTAAATACGTTCGAGCCCTTATTAGGACCCAAGCCAATGAGGCCCAATCCTTCGGGGTTCGTCTTGTCGGGGGTTACCTCGACTGCCAACCTAAGGTTAAACATGATTCGGGTGATGCACTATGACGATAACCTACGATAAGCTTGATCGTTGACGATGTAACCCGTGAAGTTGAGATTGGCAAGCTTTACGGGACCTGGACACGAGAACTTGGGCGGACGACACGAATACTAAGTATGGTCGAGAACGTACCTCTCACGGAACCGATTGCATAGTCAACGCCGGAGTTCTTGCCCGTTTCCTTTGCACTTGGGATGGAACCAGCAACCCAAAGATCGGAGCTATGCGCGGCGAAGTGTTAGGATAATACATGTTTTTGGAACCAGGGCGTATCCACCTTCCAGTATCTAAGATGCTCGAATTCAGTATCAGTCATAAAGGTAATGGATCGCACACACCAATCAGTACAGAGAAAGAAGCACCCCCAAGGGTGATATTCGCATAGTAGCTAACGTCCCCTGAGTTGGACAGCGTCGAGCTTCCTATGATATTCCCTCGCTTGTTGTGTCTTAAGTTGTACGGATTGGGTTTTCCGACTACTTTGAGATGAAGACCGCTGTCGTGAGCTGTGCATACAGTGAGCAGGAGGGATGACCAGATTGCTGCGACCTGCAGCCCCCAAATAACATTTTTCATCGTGAGCTTCCGTCGACAGTTTTCCGTTCTGCCGAAAATGAGCCAAGTCGCCGCTGACGTCCAGGAGATGTGTGCTGGGTCGCCGAGACGGCAAGTCGTGGTGATTGAGCAAAGTTGTCTCACTCGTCTCAGGTTTAACCGACAACCACCACCTTCCCGCTCTCCCACACGACACCCATTCATTATCCTGGCCTACATGTGGCCTTTCATTCCTTTTTGTCTCTCTTTTCTCATCGATACTCATTTCGCGCACGCTGGCAGAGTGCCTTTTCAAGTTCGCTATGCTCAACCCCGTGCCTTGTCCGAGCGGGCCGAAAACTCGAGCATTCCAATCAAGAACACCTTCAATGCAGAGTACATCGGTACAATTACCCTGGGGACTAGGCCCGTTCCTGTTCTGCTGGACACAGGCAAGTACATCATGCGTTGAATGGTAGATTCTTGAGGTACTGAGGATGCATCCAGGTAGCAGTGACCTCTGGGTTACTGGAGACGTCCCCCAAACAATGCCACTCGGGGTGAAGGAAACACTCGACTACGCCATTGGAAAGGCTGGCGGCGACATCCACGCAGCCACTCTCGAGTTTGGAGGCTACACCGTCAAGAACCAGTCATATCGTACGACGACACACATCATTCTGTTTCATTAGGGTTTCTCACCACCTCTATGCAGTGTTGGTACACGACACGTCGACCTTCTCTGTGGATATTGGGGCTCAAGGCTTCTCCGGACTCATTGGCCTGGGCCCAAATTCTGGGTCTAAAATTTGGGATAAGCTCAGCGGCACCACAGGATACAGCGTCCTCAACCGCATCTTCGTTGAAAACAACGTGCCTTCGCCGTTCATCACCTTCTACCTCGACCGAGCCAATGGCACCGTCGTTTCCAATACGGGGATGATGACCATCGGCGAGGTCCTTCCCCAATACTCGAACATCACATCCTACACCAAACTCATGATCGACAGAGTTCACCGACTGACTGACGCCGACCAACATTGGCAGGTATTCACAGACACTAATGGCATTGTTGGCCCCGACGGAAATACTATCCCGCTCAAATCGTTTGTACCTTCGGCGCCGGATGGCCAGCTTGTTGGCGTCCTCGATACCGGTTTCACTCTCACGCAAGTTCCGCGATCCGTCTCTGACGCTATCTATGGTCGTGTTCCTGGTGCCGTGTTCAACGAGAAGAACCAGTTCTGGACCGTTCCCTGTGACTCTCTTATTAACGTCTCGTTCAAGTTTGGCGGGGCCGATATTCCTATCCATCCTCTGGATACTGTTATGAGCGAGTTTAATTATAAGGATGCAAACGGGAAAACCGCATGCATTGGATCCGTGAGTGTATTCCTGCTCATTTTGTTCTATTGCCGAACCATCCTCCCTTCAGTTCCAGCCAATCACCTCGGCCTTTAGTCTCCTGGGTGAATACGATATGGTTCTTGGAATGTCATTCTGTAAGCACCTGATCGTTGACGCTAGATCACATCTGACGCCACAACTGCTCTCAGTGCGAAACGTATATGCCTACATTGACTTCGGGAAATTGTAAGCATGGTTCTCTCTGTGCGTGAGCCGAAGTCTGACCTCCTTTTACAGCGTCAAAGGCGGCACTTTCAACTATGATCCCTTCGCTTACATCATGCCAGTCACTGACAAGGACAAAGCTCGTGGCGACTTCGTTAATGCGAGGATGGGCGGCGTTGATGTTTCCGGAGACTCTGCACATGCTCTACTTCCCGCTGATCAAGGCCAGAAATCTCCCATCCCCGAAAGTGAGAAGAAGAAAGAACTCCAAGCCAAGATTTTAAGCCGCTGGCCTTACATCTTCCTCGGATGCTTTGTCTTCTTCCTTATGCTCCTCGGTTTCGGAATATGGAAATGCTGCAAGAGGAGAAAGCAAAGACGG
This sequence comes from Thelephora ganbajun, assembly GCA_014904855.1. Taxonomy (NCBI): domain Eukaryota; kingdom Fungi; phylum Basidiomycota; class Agaricomycetes; order Thelephorales; family Thelephoraceae; genus Thelephora; species Thelephora ganbajun. The sequence continues at coordinate 20,995 of MU118069.1, forward strand.
GAAAAGAAGTTGGCCGCTCAACTTGGTTTGGGAGGGAACAACCAAGGCCAAGGAAACCGTGCCTACCTCGAGTTGCAAGATTCTCACGGTTATGGGAACTCTCAAACCAAGCTGAATTACTACCCGAATCATTGAAATCGACAACAAAACACGTTCCCTGGCTCAAGTTGCGTCGCACGTCGGCGCCTTGTTTCCTCCCCTAGTGTCCGTGGTCATTCGGTGCTTTCCTCATCTTCCTTATCGCCCCGTATCCTTGCCACCGTTGCTCTCGTCCCTTGTTTCCATAATCAAAGCTCGTGTTCCAATGCTCATGTTAAGCGCACCCCGCTCCGTTGAGTTGTACTCCCCCTCACCATACACACCCCACACGTCCTCACGCACCAATTTAGCCTATTTATATACACCTTTTATTTCGCCTTCGATCATAGATTGATCCCCATAAACCTTTTACCTCGACTTTATTCCGAAATGTATACCCCATAACAAAGAATGGAAATGTTCCGCATACGGACGAAGTGACCTTCGGGCATCCTTTGGTAGAATTTTTCGGAACCCGAACCTCAAAAAAAATCGTTAACCGACATCCCGAGGCGCTGATCATTAAGCTTAAGCTTGAGCGTTCCAGGTAATCCATTTCCTTGACCTATCGGGTACTAGAATGGTGACTGGGGACACTCGGTTTTGAAAAGGAGATGCCGAGTTATGTATGTGTGACAACCGGCCCTGGTGTGAAGTTTGTCCGTCATAGCTTGACGAGGGTGATTGGATCCCCTCCCGTCTCTTCAGGTCTCGATAGTGATTCGTTTTCGCGTAGAAACTCATCTTTAAAAGTACACTAGAGGTACAGAGGAACAAATCAGAAGAAGCACAAGTCAGCCGGCTCTCGACATTCGTTCAGGCCTTCAACCCAAAAACACCTGGTAACATCCCCCAAGCCTTTTTCCTCACGTCTGCATGTCCGGACTCCCATCTCCTCACACAACCACCGCAGGTATCAGGGAAAACGCGTACGACATCGCCATCCGAATCCCCATAGAATTCGGGAATCTGGAGCACCTTCGTCCCGCGCTGAGACGAACCAACAATGTGATCAAAAACCTTCTGGTAGGCCGCCAGTGAGGCTGAGCTAGTCGGGGTGCGCGAAGGACAATTCGACTCGGAACACCGTTGAA